>PVJI01003585.1:0-87121 GCA_004026765.1 Micronycteris hirsuta
CAAGCCGCAGGCCTGGGCGCCCGGTCGGGCAACTACGCCAGCCGCTCCCGACTGGTTCCACAGGGTGCGCGCCCAATCCAGGAGCTGTGGGCTTGGGTTTGCCTTTCAATTCAGACTCCAATTCCTCCCGCTGGGATCAGCAGCCTCTGCAGAACAGTCCCCAGGTACGCACCAACCTCCGGACTGCTGGGGACCAAGGTTCTTCCTACAGTTGCGCGTGTCTGCTTTGGCAACTCACACACCCCAATCCAGCTCCCTCCCACGGATCCTGGAGCAAACCGGGAAGTTGCTGCAACTAGACCCGCAGACCTCCCGGCTCCCCGTGAGGCCCGAGGGACCCCTTCCCTCCGAAGCAGTCTCACTACCGGCTGATCTTTCAGTTTTGTGTGCAGTCCTGGTTGCCAATCTTCCCCCACACCGAAATACAGCTGGGTGATCGCTCTGCTCCTCCGAAAATCGGCCAGATATCCCGCCAGTGGGCCGGAGGAAAGCGATCACGGTTCTTCCTTCACCGCCACCATCTTTCGCTCACCTTGAATTTATTTTTGTGTATGGTGTAAGGTGGTGCTCAAGTTTCATTTTTTTGCAGGTAGCCATCCAGATTTCCCAACACCATTTGTTGAAGAGGCTATTATTATTCCATATTATGCTTCTGCCCCCTTTGTCGAAGATTAATTGCCCGTAGAGACTTGGGTTTATTTCTGGGTTCTCTATTCTGTTCCATTGGTCTGTCTGTCTGTTTTTATTCCAGTACTAAGCTGTTTTGATTACAGTGGCCTTGTAGTATAGTTTGATATCAGGAATTGTGATCCCTCCTGCTTTGCTCTTCTTCCTCAAAATTGCAGCTGATATTCGGGGTTGTTTATGGTTCCATATAAATTTTTGAAGCGTTTGTTCTATATCCGTGAAATATGTCATTGGTACTTTGATAGGGATTACATTGAATCTATATATTGCTTTGGGGAGTATGAACATTTTGATGATGTTGATTCTTCCACTCCATGAGCATGGTATATGTTTCCATTTGTTTGTGTCTTCCATGATTTCTCTCTTCAGTGTTGTGTAGTTTTCTGAGTACAGGTCTTTTACCTCCTTGGTTAGGTTTATTCCCAGGTATTTTTTTGTTGTTGTTGCTATATCAAATGGGATTTTTTTCCTGATTTCTGTTTCTGCTGTTTCACTGTTGGTATACAAAAATGCCTTTGATTTCTGGATATTGACTTTATCCTGCTGTCTTGCCAAATTCAGTTATTAGATTGAGTAGTTTTTTGGAGGAGTTTATAGGATTTTCTAAGTATACTATCATGTCATCTGCAAACAACGACCGTTATTTTCCTCCTTTCCAATTTGGATGCCTTTTATTTCCTTTTCTTGTCTAATTGCTGTGGCCGAAACTTCCAGAGCTATGTTGAATAGAAGTGGTGATAGTGGGCAACCTTGTCTTGTTCCTGATCTTAGTGGGAAAGATTTTAGTTTTTGTCCATTGAGTATAATGTTGGCTGTAGGTTGCTCATAGATGGCCTTTATTATGTTGAGGAATACTCCCTCTATTCTCACTTTGCTAAGTGTTTTTATCATAAATGGATGTTGTACCTTATCGAATGCTTTTTCTGCATCTATTGATATGATCATGTGATTTTTGTCTTTGCTTTTGTTTATGTGATGTGTTACGCTTATTGTTTTGCGAATGTTGTACCATCTTTGCATCCCTGGGATGAAACCTACTTGGTCATGGTGAATGGGCACAAATTATTTTAGATAGCTAGATATAATTTTATTTCAGTTCTCCTGAAATACGTATTTTTATATTACAGGAAAATATTTTAGTCAAATAAGGAAATTATTGTTTGCCCTTTCCTCAGTCCTTCCCCAAACCAAAGGTACTATTGGCATTCATAACATAACCCAAAATTACTGATGTCTCTAGATTTACATTTATTGACTGACCCATTTAAATTTTGATTTACAGCTATATTTTGTTTGATAAAGTAGCTATGTGGATTGGCTTTAGTAAGAACCTCCTGGAAATGCCAAGCATTAAATTTGCCTGCAAAGCATTAAAAAAAAAAAATGTGCTAAGAAGTTTCACATAAAAGCTCTTTTCTAATCTACTTAATGTTAACTGATTAATTCTACTCTTTTTAGGGTTCTATAAATGTTTGTGAATTTTTTGTTTGTTTATATACACATTTTCTGAATTAAATTAGCATTTTGGAAAAGAATTTTTTTTACTATTTGTTTTTACTATTTTAAAATACATCTGCTTTAAACTTTCTGGAATGTAAATACAATGATGAAAATAAAAATATTTAATTGCATGGATTAAAAATACAGAAGGCAATGCATAGTTTCTTAAGACAAACAATAAAATATCCAGTTTCTGAAAGCTTTTATCATCTACATTGATGGATACCAACCAGCAATATGCGTTTACACTGAATAATATGAATTTGGTACAGTCTTACTCAGTAAGCAGTTTTGTGTTTTATTTTACTCAAAAATATATTTTTAAAAAACCAAGACACAAAAGAACAGGTATATACAGAGCTAAAAGTGAGGAAAACAGGAAGTCAAGTGTAGTAGTAGAGCCCTTTTCTCTTAAAATTCTATATTTAATCTATGCTAAAAATTCTCAGGAAATATCATTGAGAAACCACATAAACCAAGTACTATTCAATTTACTGTTAAGATGAATATATCAGAATGTATATAATTCAATTTGGATAGTCAATCTTACATTTAATGTTCTGTAGAGGAAAACTTAAATGGTAATTTTTCTACCTGTAGATTTTTAGGGGGGGAAACATAACTAAAAGAAAAAGAGGAAAAAAAATTCCTTGATTTAATCTAATATTTTTATAAGGTTCATCATAAAATTTGAAGGTACATTACATTAATGTGTATCTTATCATGCAGTATTAAATTACACTCTACAATTTGAAGATATATAGAAATACTTATTTTGCTGTTTTTGATTTATTGGGCTAGTGTGGGGAAAACATAAGCATCTGCTGTTCCTGGCATTCAGTTATGTGTGCTTATTCCATGAGAATCATCTCTATTTTGCAAAGAAGTCTTTCCTTCATGGTATTAAGGGACAATAAAAGTGAATTTTTTTATTCCAATGCCTTAATTAAGCAAATTGTAGAAAATTGTGGTTGAATATAAACATAAAATGCAATAAAATGTAATACATATTCTTGTTTAATGAAATGTAGATTTAAACCCACAAAAGGACTTTGCAAAGTCTAAATGTAAAAATCCCCTATTAGAAGGAATACAGTAACTTGCTCATGATTTTAAACACATAGGCACACACGCTTTACCACAATTTCTTAACTATTTGAGTGAAATAATTTTTAAATTAATTTTTCCAAATAATTTGTATTTTGTCTTATGCTGGTTTGCTGCCATCTTTTATCAATTGTTCCTCAGAAAATTCATATTAATTTAGGTTTAAAAATAGATCCACTAAAGTCACAAAATTGTACTTCTGGGGCTGCTTCCAACCCCACCATGTAAAACAGCTTTGCTTTTAAAGTGATTGTGGGAGTCCTCTCCTACGTTTTACCATAGTTATACACTGAAGCTGCCAAGACTTTTTGGGAGCAATGCCACTGACTGTGCATTCAGCCATAAAAAGAATGAAGTCTTGCCATCTGCAACCACATGGATGGAACTAGACAGTACTGTGCTGAGGGAAATAAGTCAGACGGTGAAAGACAAATGTAGATGATTTCACTTATATGTGGAATCTCATAAACAAAATAAATGAACAAATAGAACAGAAACAGATTCATGGATACAGAGAACATTTTGAGAGTTGCCAGATGGAAGGGGGACTTGGGGAGGGGTGAAAAAGATGAAGGGATTAAGAAGTACAAATTGGTAGTTACAGTATAATCCTAGTGATGTAAAGTACAGTATAGAAAATACAGACAATAATACTGTAATAAACGTATAGGGTATGAGATGAATAATAGATATACCAGAGTGATCACTTTAAAGACCACATAAATGTCTAAGAAGTTGTACACCTGAAAATAATGTGATATTGTACATCAACTGTAATTTAAAAATACTTAAAAATATAAAACAAAACAAAAATTGAGAAGAAATACTATCACCACTTTTATCACAAGTCTCAAATATCAATGTGGTAAAAATGACTGGAGAAGATGTTATTGACAGTCCTCTTTCTAGAGTCAACGTGAGCACTTACCATTTTAACAGTCTTTGCCCTTTGTATGTTTTCCTCATCTCAAGGTTTTGTTTTGTTTGTGTATGTGTTATTGTTTTTTTTTTATTATTTTCATGTGACACTTAACCTATTAGGCCCACCCCTCACTATGCCCAGATCTAAGAGTTTAGAGTCAAGTTAATATTGCTGATGCACAGATATTGTTATATCACAAGAAGTAATCTATCCCAGACTTTTATAGTACCTCGGTCCAAACTAAATACAATCATTTTCAAGCTACCATATTATTCAAATAAGATTTGAAGTTCTGTATTACATGTATAATTAACTTCTGCCAGTAAATTTTTAACAAATTATAATCCATCCATCCACATAAGGTAATTGCAATATAAATGTTTAGTAGCCAATCTGATGCCTTTGTTCATAATTGCTTTTATAAAATTGACATTAGTAGCTTCTCTACTCTACACACACTGGCATAGATAAATTTGATAAACATTTAATTATTTATAAGGGTACGTTAATATCTGTACTATGTAAAGGCATTTAAAAAGAAATAATGGGAAGGCAAACAGAAGCAGGAAGCTACTGTTATATTAAAACATGTTTACTGTCTCTTAATGGCCAAGCCATTACCAGTACCCATGATTGAGAGATATGGTCTCTAGACTTATTTAAGATAACTTATGTTCTGTATATTTTATTATGTTATAGAAAATAATCAGTTGCTCTGTTTACAATGTATAAAAGTCAAAGTCATAAAAATTAAGAGACAGTAAAACTTTTAACATTATTTAGTCCAGTGCCATTATTTTATAGTTAAACTGGAATAATGTAGTGATAAAGTCAGACAAAGCATTTGTCTTTATAACTGCTATTTCCAGACTCCATCTACTATTCAATGGTGCCTCTCTTATAGTGTAATTGCTGTCTATTATTTCCAGCAAAAATTAAAAATATATGTACTTCTATGTTTGCACTGAGATTATTATTGCTCCTAAATTCTTAGAACTGAGCTCTAAATAATACTTTCTTGCTGCCTTTTTAATTAGAGGAACTTGGGGTAAGTAAAAAACATTAATTTTTATTATTGTATGGCAAATTTCAAAATAGATTTATGTAATAAAAATGTATATTCATATTATTGGCTATGTGATTATCATTTGGAATTTTTTAATGTGGTAAAATATTTAATCTATTTCATTGCTTCATTAAAATACAGAGATAATGAGCTACATATGTTGACAATTAATGCTGTGTATTCAACTAAATTATGTTTAGTGTTGAAAAATTTGAAAATGTGGAATAATATATTTTCAATTCTAAATCAAGCTGCTTAGTTTAATAAGAAAATGTAAACTGCTGGTATCACTAAATTATGTATTCACTCAAAGTATGTAATAATATTCTTGCAGCCAGAACTAATTAAGTCATTGATTTGAATACTGTCAAACAAAAGGAACTCTAAGAAGATTTTTATTCATTTGTTATTTAACGACTCCACAATTTCTTTAGACAGATATATTTAAGCTTGTATGAATTCCTTAAGCATGAAGTCTCTGATTATACAGATATAAAACTTAAAAGTAAAAATATGCAATTCCCCTTGCCTATTGTCTTTATTTTTTTAAGACTTTTATTTACTTATTTTTAGAGAGAGAGGAAGGGAGGGAGAGGAACATCAATGTGCGGTTGCCTCTTATGAGCCCCCTAATGGGGACACGTCCCACAACCCTGGCATGTGCCCTGACTGGTAATCAAACCTGTGACCCTTTGGTTCACAGGCTGGCACTCAATCCACTGAGTCACACCAGCCAGAGCTATTGTCTTTAAATTAGTTAGTGAATGAACTGAAAATTTAATGTTGAATAACAGCTTAGTTTTCATCCTTCTGAGAAGGCCAGGCGTTTTTCCAGGAAGATACACTGAACTGCAGTTGGTTCAATGTGCCTTCTTTCAGGGTAGGTAGTCAAAAAAATAAAATTAAGTAATAGTATCCCGAAAAACAAAATGTTTTTTCCTCTAGGAGTAAGCAACATTATCCTGCAACATATTCTACTTCCTTTATTGACCTAATGAGGGAAACAGATTTAGTTACAATCCAAATTCTCTGTTGGTTATACTGACCACAGAGGTACACCAGGAAAGTTAATCAACATAATAATTATGTGTCCAATTATATCTACAAATTGTACAATATACCCACAATCAATCTCAGGAAATTAAAGTTTAAGTAAATTTTGGTTGTAGCAAAAATATTTACTCTATCACTTTGAAAGTGTAATACTGTATTTATTGCATTACCTTTTCAAACAGCAAGTGTAAGATTCAATAATCTAAAGTATTTGAAATATTTCATATATTGATTTTATCAATAAATCTCTAAAGATGAGTTTTTGAAGTTGGGAACCTTATTCACTCCCATATCAGTATATGGATAAGAGAATTCTAATATAAAAGTATTACATTAAAATAATTTGGGTACCATATGCACATGATAAATGCATCCAGAAATGAAATATTTCTTTAATTTGAAGGAAAATAATATTTACACCTCATAATTTATTAGTGTAAACTAATTTAGATAATATACTTTCAACTTCAGAGTTGATTAAAAGTTAATTCCATTATTATATTTGTTTTATTTTCATTTTATATGCATGCATTTTACCACAAAAGCAAGTTGAATATGATTGTTACACATAAACAGTTGGATTCCAAGTGGTATATTCCAATACAGACCCAGGTAACTGAATACTTGCAACCTTGAGGTCTATTTTATCCTAATATATTGCGTAGCTAGTAGTTGTCATCTAACTATTAATATTCCCTATGCTCATCATACTTTATCTTTAATTATCCCAAACTTTTATTTACAAGTTATTAATTTATTTGTGAAGTTGAGGCTCAGATTAAGTAACATTCAACTAATTAAAAGAGTCCTATGTTGAAACCAGGTGTGTTTGAATATTGCATGTTGTCCTATCAGCATTAGGGGAACTATTATTTTTTTAGCAGTTGCATTTTTTTTTATTTTAAAAGATTTTATTTATTTACTTTTAGAGTGAGGGGAAGAGAAAGAGAAAGAGGGGAGAGAAACGTCAATGTATGGTTGCCTCTCATGTGCCCCCCTGGGGACCTGGCCCACAACTCAGGCATGTGCCCTTACTGGGAATCAAACCAGTGCCCTTTGGGTTCATAGGCCCACACTCAATCCACTGAGACACACCAGCCAGGGCTGGAAACATTGTTTTTAAGACTAGCACATTGATGTTTTCTGATTTTTAATAAAATAACAAATAACTGTTATATTCACCACAACTACTGCAGTAGTTCAGGATATGACTGATAGAGGTCATAAAAATATTTCTAATCACAATTTATTGAAATCATGAAGACAATGAATACTTTAAAAGAAAATGTGCCTTAATGTGCATTACTTGCAGCCTCTAAATCTTTTTAAAAAACAAGGAGAAATTTTGTCTTATAGAATTCCTGAATTAGATGGCAAATCACAAACAAGCTATAAATGACCTGCTTAGGAAGGCAGAGATCATGCTGTTCGCATTAGAAGTTATTACCATACCAGAAAATGAGCACTTTCGTGATCTGTGGTTTTCCTAATTTAGCCATTCCATGCAGCTTTTCTTCATGTAATGAATGATTCACAAAATTAATTATATATTTTAATATGTGATAGTAAAACAAAATAAATGAAGATCAAAATCATAATTACTTGTATAGTAAATAATATTAAATATATCTGGCATTGTATATTTCTAATATTTTTTTAATTTCTTGCTGCTTACTGGTAAAATAATTGCATAATTAATAATTATAAGAGTGACATGTTAATTTTCCTTTGAGGAAATTTACATATGAATCAAATCAGTAGTAGCAAAACCCCTAATAAACTTGTAACATTATGTGTTATGTATTTGGCACCATTTCTTTCATGACCTGTAAATTTTAATGAATGGCAATTTTTAATTAACATTTCTCATTTTAAAAAGAGTTGAGTAAAGTGGAAAGTACTTATATTGCCCTCAGTGTAGATAGATATAATCTATTAAAACTTAATTTAAGTTAAAAAACAAAACAAAACAAAATCTCTAAGTATCTTTGCTTGATTTAAAAATTGCTTTCAAATGCTATAATTCTTTTCATTGTCTTGTGGAAACTCTTTTATAAAATTATAAATATAAAACTAATGTCTAAGTATTAATTAAATGTTAAGTATTTACTGTTACTATTTGAACTAATTTTTACCATGAGTACAGTAACATTCTTTGTAGATAGTGTTTAATAAAAATGAACTATAAAATGTTGATAAATTAATGAGTTACTGAATATATAGAGAATATATTATATTATTTGAAACTCAAAGATTTGGGATACAGTAAGCAAGATAACCCTCAGCCTAATATAGAGTGTTTAGGGTATATTGTCTTAAGAATACTTTTTTAAAAGTGGGAATAAATATGAAGATCAGCTCAACTTTACTGCTCTCAGAATTATTTGCACTACATAAATATTTTCAGTGAAACATTGAATTGCTTTTTTAAAGTACATTTTATAGAAAATACATAAAAACATTACTTAAAAATCTTCTAAATATTTAATTTCAGGAACTCATACTTTAATATTTAAACACTAGGCTGACATGTCTTTGAATGTTCATGTAATCATCTCATGAAACTGACCTCCTAACAGTGGCTGTGGTCTTCAGTTCTGAAACAGCCAAGCCCTTTGACCTGGTGAAGATCAGCAGAAGATGCCAGGAGGAAGACAGGAACTTTCCTCACAGCATTTTGCTCACCCACAGTTCCACAGCCACAGCTCTTTAGCTATAGGCTCTAATGCAGTCTCTGAAGGCCTGTAGCTCAAGATGAATCTGGGCCCGGGCAGTGAGGTGAGAGGATAAAGTCGGAAGACAAATGTCTGAGGTTGTATGCTTCCTCCTTCATAATGTCTGTGAGATGTGGAAGTCAATAAATGATGATCATAACATGAAGAAATTCAGAGACATACAGATGAATGTGACTTTGCTTAAGGCAGAAACAGAGGTTCTACAAATGCTCACAAACTGTAGTCTGGGGAAGAACATCTAATTAATGTCATGACCATAATAGAAAAGAGACACTAGAAATATGGCTTTACATTTTCCTGCTACAAAGAAAAATCATAAATCTAAGGTTTTTAATGAAGATGTCATGTGGAAAAACTTATAAAAACCTTAGAGAATGAAATGAGTTTTTGCCTTTAAATTTAGAAATTCGAATAATGAATGTAACTGTACAGATGAGTTGCAGAAATACTCCTTAAAATGGTAACAAAGCTTGGGACTCTCTAGGATGTGGATTTAATAGCAATTGAACAAATTATAATATTTAGAAAATCCATGTAAAGGCATAAGTAATTGAACATTTTACCAAAAGACTATAAAAATCAAATACAGTAAAACTTTTTAAATCTTTTTATTCTTAAATTTTGTCATTTTCTTTTCTTTTGCATGACATGCTGTTATAATTTTTGTTTAAAGTATATTTAATTGAATTAGGTTAGCTTTGGTCTAATGAGTCACTTTTATCTATCACTGGAAATAAAGCTAGAAAGCAATGATTTATTACCTCAAGGCAGATAACCTAACAATATGTATATGGACTGCTCTTACAGATACTTAAAGGAAAGATTTGGAATCCTAAAACCTATTGGCATTAATATCAGGGTCCTATGTTTTAATATCACTAAATTAATTCATATGTATATATGTGTGTGTGTGTGTGTATGTGTGTGTGTGTATATATATATATATATATATATATATATATATTCCCCCTTTGGTGTATAATGGTATTTTTTTAAAGATGTATTTATTTATTTATTTTTAGAGAGAGGAGAAGGGAGGGGAGAAAGGGCAATGTGTGGTTGCCTCTCACGTGGTCCTCACTGGGGACCTGGCCTGCAACCCAGGCATGTGCCCTGACTGGGAATCGAACCGGGACCCTTTGGTTTCCCAGCCCGCACTCAATCCACTGAGCTACACCAGCCGGGTAATGGTATATTTTTAAACTTTATTATTCTATATACTATATACTTCCAGGCCATTTTTACATTACATTAGAAAGTTACATTATATAATAATTGGTTACAGAATAATTAGTTTTGAAAGTGTAATTGCAATCTAAAGATATATCTTCATCTATCTAATGGCATTTACATACAGTTTTATTATTCAAAATGCTTCCACTTTTAGCCCTGACTGGTGTGGCTCAGTGGGTTGGGCGTCATATCACAAACTGAAAGTTCCCAGGTTCCATTCCCGGTCAAGGCACATGCCTTGGTTGCATGTCAGGTCCCAAGTTGGAGGTGTGCAAGAAGCAACTGGTTGATGCTTCTCTCACACATCAATGTTTCTCTCCTTCTCTTTTTCCCTCCCTTCCTCACCCTCTAAAAATAAATAAATAAAATCTTTAAAAAGTAATAACCATTTATTATCTCAGTTTCTGTAAGTCAGATTCAGGCACAGCTAATTTCACAAGGCAAAAATCAAGGTGTCATCTGGATGGTGTTCTCATAGTGAAGTTCAACTAAAAAATTACCCTGAGGCCTGGCATTCTTGACAAGCAGCAAGAAAGTTCCTGTGGAAGAAGTGGAGTGAATGAAGGGGAGCAGAGGAGTCATATCTTGGATTGAGGCTACATTGTAGGGAGCAAGAGTGGAAGCTAAGGGACCATTTAGGAGGCTGCAGCAATGATCTAAGTGAGAGATGGTGGTGGCCTGAGGAGCTGGACGTACTGGAAATGTTCAAAAAGAATATGGTCTGCATGTATTTTGAAGAAATGAGCGGTAATTTTTTTCTCAAAATTAATTCAACAAAGAAACTTTGTATGTGTGATGTATGTAAAACTGTATGCACTCGACAATGTTTAGTAATAGAAAACAACTGGAAATAGCCATCAAAAGATGTCTGTCTAAAAAAATTGGCTAGATCTGCTCTGGCTGGTGTAGCTCAGTGGATTGAGCGCGGGCTGAGAACCAGATGGTCCCGGTTCGATTCCCGGTCGGGGCACATGCCTGGGTTGTGGGCCAGGTCCCCAGTGAGGGCCATGTGAGAGGCAACCATACATTGCTGTTTCTCCCTCTCTTTCTCCCTCCCTTCCATTCTGTCTAAAAATAAATAAATAAAATCTTAAAAAAAATTGGCTAGATCAATAAAATAAAATTCTACAGTCATTAAAACATAAGGTAGGCTTCTAGATGCTAATGTGAAAAGATGCACAAGACATCTTTATAAATTAAAAATGCATATTGTAGACCAGGTATACATTAAGATTTGTTTAAAAATTTAAAAGACTATAAAATATAGAATATTTTATATGGTTACAAATTTCTTAAACTATTCAACATGATGGATTAAAATTAAATTTAGTAAATAGGAAAGGGATTTTGCTTTTTATTTCTATATTCTTTGCTACAGTTTTACTTTTATAAAACACAGTTTTACTTTTATGTGTTAATTTTATAATAATATGTATTATTAAGGGTACTATTTTTTTTCAAAGAACATATTATACTTAAATTTTCTCCCAGTATGAGAATCTTGGACCTTCCTTCACAAACGGTTCTCACAATGGTAAACAGGGGAGCAATGGTCATTCTGAAAATGGGTATTAATTTCAGTGAACAAAGACTTTAAAGAGTATCATATAAAATAAAGAAAGATGTACTGGAAAGTACACTATGAAAACAATAACCAGAAGCAAAAGTGAAATGAAGGCAACTTGCTTTTGCTGGTCATGAGGTAAGGAACCAGGCATGCTACTACAGGAAGTAAACAGCAAAGCTTTTGCTTTCGCAGTTTTTCAGTGGTTGCTCATAAGAGTTGTCTAGAATAAACTTACTTTTAAACATTAAATATCTAACAGAAATTTCCTTCCATGTGGAGCTTCTACTTCTGTCACTACTTTTTTTTTTTTTTCCCCAAGCTAATTCTCACTTTTTCATCAGTCTGGATTTATGGCTTCTTATTTCAGGCTGGCAGTCCACACTTGCCTTCCCTTCTGAGTTCCAAGTTAATATTCTCTTCCTCCAAGTAAGTTGTGCAGAAAGTTCTGCAAGAAATAAATTCTTCCTAGAGTTACAATGTTCTCATGTCTAGGTGATTTCATATAAATACATCATTTCTGTTTACCAGTTTTTGATTTTTTAAAACATTTCTATTATTAATTTGACATTGTCGTAGCCTCTTAGTCGTATACTCTAGATCCTATGGTTTGCTTAGTCAGGCTGATAAAAATTATAATGAAGTCCATTAATCAAACAATCTGGTTTTGGTTACTCTTTGAACAATAAATATTTTTTAAATGCTAAGAAGAAAATAAAAAGACATCCACTGATATTAGAATGTGATCAATTTGACCTGGTGTTGTAGTTTGCTAGCTGCTGTACAAACACCATAAATTGTGTGAATTAAACAAAAAAAAATGCATTTTCTTATGTCTGGAGGCAGAAGTTGGAGATCAGGTATTGGATAGACCTTTTTCTTTTGAAGGTCATGAAATCTGTATTTCAGGCCATTCTCTTTGGATTGTGAATGGCTATATCTCCCTGCATCTTCACAGGGTACTTTATGTTGCTGCATACAAATTTCCTTTCCTTAAAGAACATCAGTCATACTGGATTAGGACATAACCAATGACCTAATTTTAACATATTTATTTATTTAAAGACCCTACGTTCACATGCAGTCACATTCTGAATTACTGAGTAATAGGATTTCAACATATGAATTTGGGGGTGGGCACAATGCAGCCTATAAACCTTGGGTTCTACCTTCACCATCAAATTTGCTGCCACAAAATAAAAAAAAGATATGTTAAAGGGAGGGTTTGAAGTGATCTTAGTAACTTTAAGATAAGCCTGAAATGGAGGAAATACTTTTACCTGGTGATCAGAGTTATGACACCTAATTACATTCTAGCAATAAAACCATGATTCTAAAGCATTAGTCAACCAATTCGACAGTTAGTATGTGCCATACACATACTTCCCTAACCTCAAAAATGGTATCATCTCTTATAATATGCAGTGTTTAAGGGAAGCCTTGTTCTTTAGGGATCAGGTGGATAAATAATATGAGTTGTATGATACCAGTAGAAAATGCTCAATTGTAGAAGTGATTTTTTTTCTTCTACTTTCTCCACTTTAAAATTATTTGTTTTTTGCCCTAGCTGGTGTGGCTCAGTGGACTGAGCACCAGCCAATGCACCTAAGGTTCATAGGCTCAATTTCCAGTCAGATCCTCAGTAGGGGACGTATGAGAGGCAACCACACACTGACGTTTCGCTCCTCTCTTTCTCCCTCCTTTCCCCTCTCTAAAAATAAATAAATAAAATCTTAATTTTTTTTTGTTTTTTTATTCCTTCAGTTCAGATGTCATTTGTACCTTGCCTCCCATTCCAAAAACAAACAACCATCATTCCTTCTTAGTCTACATGCATTTCCTATCAAGTATTTGAAAATCTATCAAATTATCATTTTAAGGAAATTATATGTTTTCCTACAGTCTGTGTCTTTGCTCCCATTTTACACATGAATAGACACTGAGGAATGAGTCGCATTAGTTTCCTATTGTTACTGCAACAAATTTTTATAAACTTTCTGATTGAAAATAACAAATTTTTTTTTTTCTTAGAGTTCTTGAAGTCAGCAGTCCAAACTGGGTCTCAGTAGGCCTAAATCAAGATGTCAGTGGGATTGAGTTTCTCCTGTAGTTTAAATGAATGTCCTTGCCATGGCAGCTTCTAGAAACTACTTGGTTCCCCTTCCTTCTTCAAAGCCGGTCATGGCCTGTTGAGCCTTCCTCATGCTACATCATTCTGACACTGACTCTCCTACCTTCCTTTTGGGCATACATCGGGCCAACCCAGATTATTCAGGATAATCTCCCAATCTCAAAGTCAACTGATTAGCAACCTTACTTCTATTTGTCACCTTAATATTTCCTTGCCATGGAATGTAACATGTTCATACATCCTGGGGATTAGCATGTGCACATGTTTGGGAGTAGGAGTGTCTTTCTGCCTACTACATATAGATTGTGAGCCAAGGGCCATCTTAGCACAGATCCTAAATAGAGACAAATTGAACACTGTAAGTAAAGAGGAAATTATCATCACTGTCATTATCATTATTATATTGTGAGGTGGACCATTACAAGTAGTGGAGATTTGACAATGTGGTCAGAATTTCATAAGATGGTCAGTCTAAGAACTCACCATTTCCAGTCTGACTACCTGAACTATGGAAAACAGGGCAAGCAGCACTTGGACAGACTGATATTGCTTGTAAGAAATCAAATTTGGTCTAAATTTTTGAACAAATGCTTCACTGCAGACAAATGTGTAGAACAGTAAACACAAGCAGAATTTTCAAAAGGCAACTGCTAAAAATAAGGCAGTTTTTGCATGAGGGAGCCCAGAAGGTCCCTTCACAGATGCCACGGCAATGCTGACGCAAGAAAGCAGAGCAGCAGACTCCATGCACTATTCAGCATGGTTCCCCGCCACCTCATAAGCAGAACCAGGTGCTCAACAGTAGGGAATACTGGGTGCCTGGCGGCTGCCAACCAGGTCTGAGTCCAGGTGCCCACAGGATGACTATGCAGATCATGAGACACAACCTTCTTTTTCCCACGTCTGTGCTTGTAGTTTGTAAACCAAAACTTAGACTTTTATCCATATGTCACAATTGTGGGCTTTTTCTGGCTCTGCTACCAACCTGAATTATTTATGGAATTTGACCACGTATGGATTATTTTCAGAGAATAACAACCTATATCATGTCTCTGACCATAATTCAATCAAGGATATAATTTCAGATATGTTTCAAAAAATGTATAAATGGTTTGCTTTATTTATTCTTGTTTAAAGATATGAACATCCTATAAAACACTCAAATTTATTTAAAAATCACTAAATTTTCAAAAAATTCAATACATTATTTTCATAGTATATAATGAAAAGTTTAAAGCATGTATAAAAATAAAAGTGTAAAACCAATATAAGTTGAAAAGAACGGTTAAAAATTATTTTTAAAATAAGTAAAACTTTTTCACAGCATTTTTAAAACACCCTTTTTATCTTAGCAGTTGGTGATTTGTTGCTTATTCAAACAATCTACAAAAATAATTCTAATTTTTCCTTGAGAAGTGTGAGAAATTCTAGCTCAAAAAGGTACTTGTCATGAAGGAATATACAAATGAAAATATAAGCTAAGAATAGCAGTACCATCTGAACCATAATTACAGTACTGTGCTATAGTCTGAATCCCAGTAACTTTCTAGAAATAACCATTTTTTAAGCATTAAAACTAGTTTTAACACTTTAAAGTAGGCTAACTCTTAACGAATATTAAGGTACCAACTCTTTCAAAGTTATTTTTCTTAGGTTGTTTTAATTTAGATTTATGAGCAAGATTGGAACCAAATTTAGCAAGAATTTATAGGACTATTTGAATCACAAATATAAAGTTGAGTTTAAAGGTATCTGACATGTTTAAAATTCTAAACATAAAAGTAACTTGAGTAGCTGACAAAGTCATTATTTTATAGATAGAAAAATTTCACTATATTAAGGCCTGAGTCCTTTTATTGCCAACAAAGTATTATTATATCTGATGAATAATTATTACCAATAATAAATTTAACAATAGCTATCATTTATTTAATTAAATAATACATATATATTTCAGACACTATACTAGGCACTTAAACATATTACCTAATTAAAATCTCAATAACTCTATGAGGTAATTATTTTGCTTTAATTATTGGAAAACAATTTTAGAGAGATTAAACATTATTTAGCCTTATTAAATTTAGATTTTTCAACTTTCTTATTGTGGGACTTTATATTGGATTATGCACTTTTAGGAAATGTCTTTGGCTGAGAAATATTGCATGAAGAAGAAAATATCAAAATTCGATCTTAGGTACAAATGTCTTTAAATAAGAAAAGACGTAGGACTTCTGGTCAAGATGGCAGTGTAGTCAGACATGGCTCACCTCCTTGCATAGCCACATCAAAATTACAACTAAACTATAGAACAATAATCCTCAGAACCTTCAGAAATCAATTCAAATGGAAATCTGACAACTGTGGAACTAAACAAACCACATCCATCCAGACTGGTGGTGGGGGGGGGTGGAGATTTGAAATGGTCTGGTCCACATCCACATGTGGTGAATAAAAATTTGGGAGGGATATCTCAGGAACAAGGAGTCCAAGCCCCACACCATGTCCTCCAGCCTAGGTTTCCAGTGCCAGGAAGATAATTCTCCATATTTCTGACTAGAAAAACTAATGGGTATTGAGTCAGTGGTAGAAACTTCTAGAGTCCCAAATAGTTCCTCTTAAACAACCCACATACAGTCTTACTCAGATTCACTCCTTATGAGCTAGTATCTTGGAAGGCACCAGTAGCATATAGTAAGGAACTAAAGTATCTGCTGCAAAGGTGAGACCTGGGGGACAGCTTTCTCCCACACAGAAAGGCAGGCAGAGCCCATAGTTCCTTTTCTGAATGCTCCACCCAAAGAGCCAAAGAGCTGACTGTTGGGTGCCATATCTGAGACTCCATCAACCTGGATAACACTCTTTGCCCCGCTCTGGATCCACTGAGACGCTGTCCCCACCAACTTATGGGCCCACCCATGATGTTAACAGTAAATTTTTCATATGAATGGCTGATATTGGCTCATGCTTCACAACTTCCTAAATCCTATCAAACAAACAACTTACTGCCTCAGTAAACCCCAGGACCCAAACCTCTTGCTAAGTAGCCTGAGGCCCAGACTAGCAACAGCCTAGATTCACAGCCTGGCTTCACCTAGGAATCTCCCAGCCCAGCAAATATAGCAGTTGTCTCAGATTAATTTATAGTTCAGGCAGGATGGCCAGGCAGAACATATGTGGGGACTGACCTTAGACTACACCACCCAATAACCCCCAGAGCCTGTGCACATAGTGGAGAACTACAGAACATGTGGGAGCATTATAACCTTCCCTGCACAGCTGATCCATCACAGAGGGAGGTGGTTGGTGGAAAGTGGTTATAGCAAGTCCTTGCAGCTGACTGGACTGGGTTAAATCCCTCTCATTGAATTGTCAAAAGCAATACAGGCCCACATATAAGAGGAAAAGGTACTAGAGCACATGAAGGGCCCACCTCGAGTACCCAGCTTGGATGATAGCTGAGGCTGTGTCACTAGACCCTATAGGATACCTACTACATTAGGCCACACTACCAAGACAAGGAGTCATAGCAGCTCTACCTAATACATAGAAAAACATACTTGGAAGCTGCCAAAAGAAGGAGACAAAGGAACATGGCCCACATGAAAGAACAGTTCAAAATTCCACAAAAAGAGCTAAACAAAATGGAGATAAGCAATCTATCAGATGCAGAGTTCAAAACACCAGTTATAAGGATGCTCAGGGAATTTTGTGAGGATGCATAAATAAGATCCAGTCAGAAGTAAAGGGTACACTAATTAAATAAATAACAATTTATAAGGAAACAACAATAGAATGGATGAACCTTAGATTCAAATCAATGATATGGAGCACAAAGAATCAAAACCAAGCAATCAGAAAAAGAAGAAAAAATAATCCAAAGAAATGAAGATAATATAAGCAGCCTCTGGAACAACTTTAAGATATCCAACATTCGCATAGTGGGGGTGCCAGGCAAAGAGGAGAGAAGGCAAGAAATTGGAAATCTGTTTGAAAAATAATGAAAGCTTCTTAATTGGTGATGGAAATAGACATGCAAGTCTGGGAAGCACAGAGAGTCTCAAACAAGATGGATGGAAAGAGGCCCACTCAGACTCATAAATAAAATGCCAAGGGTTTAAGATAAAGAGAGAATCTTTAAAGCAGCAAGAGAAGTTATTTACCTACAGGGGCGTTCCCATAAGACTGTCAGCTGATTTCTTTTTTTTCTCTTTTTTAAAATTATTTTTCCAGTGACTTATTTTATTATTTTCCTTCAATTGTTTAAATTACTTTATTGTTGTTCAATTACAGTTGTCTACATATCCCCCCCACCACCCCAACCATCCCAACATCCCTCCCTTGCTTCTACCCTCCCCCTTGATTTTGTCCATGTGTCCTTTATAATAGTTCCTGAAAACTATTCTCACCACTGCCCCCCCCCCCGTACCCTCTGGTCATTGTTAGATTGGTCTTGATTTCTCAAAAGAATCTTTGCAGATACAAGGGACTGCCAAGAAATATTCAAAGTCATGAAAAGCAGGTACCCACAGTTAAGATTGCTCTACCCAGCAAAACTATAATTCAGAACTGAAGGGCAGATAAAGAGTTTCTCAGACAAGAAAAAACTAAAATAGTTCATCATCACCAATTCATTATATATGATATATTAAAAAGACTTATTTAAGAAAAAGATAAAAATATGAATAATAAAATGGTGATAAATACATATCTAGCAACAATGCATCTAAAAACCAAACTAAGTAAACAAGAACAGAGACAGAATCATGGATATAGAGAGTGTTTTGATGTTTTCCATATGGAAGGGAGTTTGGGAGGAATGGGTGAAGAAGTGGGGGGATTAAGAAATACAAATAGGTAGTTACAGAATCGCCATGGGGTTGTAAAGTTCAGTATAGGAAATGGAGTAGCCAAAATCTTATACACATGACCCATGGAAATGGAAAAGGATTTCAGGTATGCCTGAGGGAGAGTGGGGTGTTGAGTGGAGTGGGGGAAAGGGGAAAAATTGGGACAACTGTAATAACATTATTAGTAAAATATGTATTAAAAAAACAACAAGAGATAACTTCATGTTAATTTAAAGTTTGGGATAAACATGCCTTGTATTAATCTAATTGAATCAAATTCACCAAATGCGGCCCAGTTACTGCTTTTTCTATTATCAAATTCTTTATATTCAGATTGACCAATGCCTTCTGAGACTTAAATGGGCAACATAGATTGTTTCTGCACTTTAGCTAGTTAGGTGTTTACAACCTTCTCTAAACCAAGTACAACTGATGATGACCTTGATTTCTAGAGATCCTAGCAACACATAGAAGAGTATCTGCTGGAGCTAAATAAAAAAAGTCATTAGATACGAACAACTATAAGTTTACCAAAAGTTGAAGGCTTCTGTTAATTTATCAAAATAGAATAGGCAACTAATATAATGAACATAAATATATAAGGTCTGTCCAGCAAAAGTCCAACCATTGTTAATATAACAAGAATGGTTTGTGTGACACTGATGTAACCTGGCAGCCAAGGAGAGTGGACTGGAATGTGCATGTGTGAACAATGACGACTTCACTGTACTAGTCGGTGGGGGTGGTAGACACTGTTGAGTGAGCATATGTACTGTGTGGCTATCCATTCAAAATGACTGAGCAAGTAAAGCAAAGAATCTGCATCAGCTTTTGCATTAAGCTTGAACATTCCCATGCAAAAACTATTCATATAATTCAGAAGGCCACAACTATGGGCAACTGGTGACTGGCAGCTTCATCACAACATGCCTGCTCATGCATCATGTCTCATGGAGGGATTTTTCATGAAATGTGAAATCACCCAGGTGACTCAGCCGCTCTACAGCCCAGATTTCGTGCCCTGAGACTTCTGTCTTTTCCCAAGACTAAAATCACCTTTGAAAAGGAAGAGATTTTAAACCATTGATGAGATTCAGGAAAATAAGATAGGGCAGCTGATGGTGATTGGGAGAACTGTGTGAGGTCCCAAGGTGCCTACTTTGAAGGAGACTGGGGCATCATTGTACATAGGATGTTTCATTACATCCTATGACATCCTATGACATCTTATTACATCCTATGTAATGTAGGAAACATCCTACATTACAATGTTTCTTGTATCTCGCATTTTCTTCCATAAATATCTTTATTTTCCACATTAAATGGCTGGATACTTTCTGGACAGAACTCATATATTCCTAGGAGAATGCCTCTTATAATTATTCAGTCATAATTCTCACCACATTGAGATACTTTTACATCTCATTATATCAAATTATTGTATTTATCTTGGGAACAATTTATTGTAATTTTCTTTATATCATTTATCAAATTTTAACCTCATAAGTGCAGTTAACATTCTCTCCTTGGCTCACGTTAATTATATTTCTTTTAGAAATACCTCAGGTTTGCCATTTTTACATGAAAGGAGTGTTATCCAAATAGTGTTTGTTAATTTAAATACTCAACTAGGGTACAATCACACAGATTTTGCTCCTTTGTAAAAGTGTTCAAATAAGTAACAATGCATCTTTGATATTCAATTTAACTCAATATTTTATTTATTGTTACAATAAAATATTTATTTTGTAGTTACATGAAGTATATTAACATTTTCCATTTCTCAGGCACTTTGCCATATACCAGGGGTTCTCAACTCTGGCTGCATATTAGAATCACCGGCAGACCATTTAAAACTATGGATTGTCCTGCCCTTACCCCAGACCAACAAATTCAGAAATTCTAGTAGTAGGGCCCAAGCATGAACATCTTTTCAGTTGATTCTGTGAACATTAAGATTTGAGAACTACTGGAAACTTCATAAATTAAATTTATATGAAATAGGGATTAGAGTTTTGTTTTCACCATATATTTTATTTTAATGTTTATGAAACAAATCTCTAGATAGTGCCTTATTTAGTTGTTCTGTCATACATAATTGAATAGTATTCAAAATCTATGGAGGATACATAAAATAATTTTTACATCTCAAACAAATAATAGTAAAGTAACTATCTTCTTTCTATATATTTATAAAGTATATACTGTCATAAAAATGGGAATACTGTTAATTGTTATTTCAGATTACATAGTTAAATAATTTAAATTATTATCAATTTTATATGATTATGTTTGAGGTTTATGTAATGCCAATATAAGCACAATATATGTAACATTCTTTATTAACATAATAGTGTGAAAAACACTTTCTTTCAAGAGATAGTATAATAATGTGGTGTAGCTCATGACCTCAGGAGCTATACTGATTAAACACCACATTCAACTATTTACTGGTGATGAAAATTTAGACAAGTTATTTAGCCAGCAAATGGAGGTATAGATACTCAAAAGTAGCTTTGAGTGTTAAAGATGTTATAGGCAAAGCAATTACAATAGTACTTGGCCTGTTACAAGTGTTATAACAAATTTTGTTCTTGCTATTTCAAAATTAAGATTCATTAATATTAAAAACACTACTAAAGTTTCCATGATCACCTTTATTCCCTGGAGATTTAATACATGCGTCTGAGAAGGAAAAGCTCGAAGCAGGAATGGCCCTACTTACTATTACTCCCGATGACCAAATCAAGGAATTGGTGCTTCCCGTTTCCACAACTTTAGGTTATGTGGGTCTAAAAGTCTTATTGACAGAGGGATAACACTTTCACCAGGGGAAATATAAAGAATTTTCTTAAACTTTAATCCATGACTACTGTTTTTGCTTTGGACTTTGTGTGCCAAGAGGCCAGCGGGGGATGGGGGAAGGGATCTATCGAGGGAGGGGGACAAAGGACTCCTCTGTATTCTTCATAAAGAGGTTAAACTGGCTCTTATAAAATGGAGCAGACAATAACACATTTGGCTTCTAGATCACCTAGCAGGGTCTCTCTTGGTGCTGTCCTGCTTCAATTTAAAATGTGCAGCAGCTGAGGCCTGTGGAAAGCCTGGTTACCAAGGACTGCCAGGGAAGGAGAGCTCTCAGAGAGGAGGGCCTGGCTTCCCCCACCACCTGAGTCACTTCACTCAGGGGAAATGATGCTCAAAGGTGATGGCAATCTAGAGTAGGTAGTGGAGGAGACAGGCCAGTTGTAATGGCACAGTTGTACTTTTTTAACTTCCTCCTGTTGTTACTTCAGAAAATGAAAACTGCCAGACTCTTAAATACCTAGGGTGAATTTATAGGTGAAATAAACTTACTTTATGGTGCAACTGGATATAAATGCTAAAAAGAGTGGGCTGTCTTCTAACCTCTCTTGGAAAAAGCAAGTGTGATTGGTCCCAACAGAGATAACAAAATGCAAGTGTTGAGGGGGAAGTAGTCCCCCTAATAAGCAGAGTGATATTTTGTAAGAAGTTGTTAGGCAGGCAAAAATAACAGATGTCCACTGTAGTGAAGGGCAAGAATATTGCTGACAGGACCATAGTGAAATGCCAGATGCAGAAGGATCCCATGATTTATTAAAATGTCTTGGAATAAAAATGGAAAGCATTAGCAAATAAATCTTAACCTGGACTGGAAAATTTAGGATAAGTAAAGAGCTCATGACTAAATTAATAGCTAAACTATACATAGTATGTATAAAGAGGTTCTTAGAAAACTCAGCCCCACAACAAATTAATTTGAGATATGATTGAGGTATTTGCCATTTATTTGAGATAAGAGTTTACCAAATAAATATACCTTTTTAAAAAGGAAATTTAAAGCAGAGAACTTAGAATATTGGTAATATCTATAAGTCTTGTGCAAGAAAATTTTATGTCATGGCTTTATAAATGTATGGCTTTATAACTTGATGTGAAAGTATATGTAGCATTATAAGTATTCCACCTATATTCCATCAACCCTTGGCAGTACACTGTTTCAGTTTTTTTAACTTATCCACTAAGTCTGATTTTGTCCAGCAAAGTGTCCCAAGATTTAATTTTCATGCCTTTGAAAGTATATATGGCATAGGGTGGGTTCAAACTTCATAATCAATTATAGAATTTTAGAGATTATATAAATCTCATAAATATTTTTATGAAAGCACCATCCTAGATGTTTATGTAGATTAATATAATTAGTATAATGTTTCATATTTATTAAGCTTACTGTATTTTTCAGACCATAAGACGCACCTAGGTTTTAGAGGAGGCAAATAGGAAAAAAAATTTTGAAGCAAAAAATGTGGTAAAATATTTAATAACATAAATAACATAATATTTCACCAATGTAAATGTAAACATAACATTTGGACTATAAGACACACCTCCATTTTCCTCCCAAATTTGGGGGGAAATCATGCGTCTTATAGTTTGAAAACTATGGTACTTTATTCAGTTACTTCTTGTGATATATCATTTTTAAAAACTAGCACAATCACTTTTAACTTGCAAAATAAATTAGCTAATTGTATTGAACTTTGGAAAACCCTAATGCATATTAATAAACTTGATTTTACTTAATTTGATTTATTTGTTCTTGCATAGATTAAGCTACTATATGTTTTGAAAAGTAATTTTACAAATGCTGTGAGATGTAATTTACAAATTTAGTCATTCTTCTAAAAATGAAAATAGATATCAGCATATAATGAATGTTTTCATTGGATGATTAAATATAACTTAATAACTTGCTTTCAAGCTTATACATACTTCTCTTTGTAAAGGTTGATCTACTCCGTATGGGTATTTCATTAGGACAGTGCTATCATATGTTGATAAAGTGACAATAATTTTCACTGGCTAAGAAGAAATTTGTGTTCAAAGCCAATAGGCTACTCAAAGGCTAAATTAAAATGACTAACCTTATTTTCCAAGAATTCCGTAAAGTATTCTTTTCAGTAACACAATATCCACAATGTGTTTATTATTGCTCCTTCTTTGAAGATACAATTAACGTTAGATTTACTAACTGATATCAGTGTCAAAAACAGAACTAATATAGACAATTCAACAGTTAGTACAGCTCTTTTGTCTTTAGCCTGTGAGTATAGTCAAAATATTGTGTTCAAGGATTTCTCAGATTAGTTTCTTTTTTCCTGCAGTGTGGCTATTTTGTCACTTGGAATTAGCTAAGCTGATTTGCTTCTTTCTTTAAGATAGTTTCTTCTTGAATTTATTTGAGTATATGAAAAATTACATTCTAAATCTCAAAACTAAGTAAAAAGCTATACTCATAAATGTGTCATTTCTTCTACACGATATAATGTTCAACTATCCACACTTTCCATTTATTCCAAACTATCCTTATTAAAAACCAAACCTATTATTGTCTGGTTTATTTGTCCTGCTATTTTATACAAATGAGAAAATATATATGCACATTATATATATATATATATTTATATTTATAAATATATTTGTATTTATATATAATGCATATATGTATTCCTATTTTATTTTAATAAAAATCTCACATTCTATGGATTTCCATTTGTACTTTGCTTCTTTTTCTCTAACAATATATTCTAGATAGTACACACTAGAATTTTGAACAAATGTTTTTTATAGATAAATACTTTTACAATATGTGGATATACCAGTTTCTTCATACCCAATATACTTTATATGGGTTCTGAGTTTGTTTGCAAGGTTTTGTATTTACAAACAATGCCATGAGGAATAATCTTGGAAATACCAATTTTCATATTGTTGGAGGCATGTTTTCAGGATAAATTACTAGAATTGCAACAATAGTCATTAATACTATTTCTAAGATTTTTTAAAAAATTGGCATGTAGTTCTACTTTGGCCCAATAATTTTTAATATAAATTTTGCATCTTCAAAATGAAATGGACTTGATATTATTAATAACTTCTAGCTATTAACTAGAAGTAAAACTTCTAGTTTTATTTCACTGTGATCAGAGCTTTATTTGTAGTGTTTCTTCCTTAAAAATCATAGTGGTATTTTCTTTGTGAAAATACATAAAGTTTTACAAACACTTGAGAAAAGGCATTCTCTATTTTCATGGTGTAATTATGTATAATTGTATTATATATTCATAATATAGTCTATTGTAATTAAGTTATTATACATTAAATGATTTTCTGTCTTATAACGAGAATACTGTCAAAGCATGTTATTCATAGTATGTTTCTATGTACATATTTTTTTGTTTGAATTTGTTGATTTATAAAGGTGATTACTGTAATATGTGGTATATTGGCTAGCGAGGTTGTGGAGAAAAGGAAACCCTAGTACACTGTTGATGGGAATGCAGACTGGTGCAGCCACTGTGGAAAACAGTTTAAAGCCTCCTCAAATCATGAAAAATGGAATTATATTTTGACCCAACAATTCCCCTTCTGGGAATATATCCTAAGAATTCTGAAATATTAATTCAAAAGAATATATGCCACCTTATGTTAACAGAAGCATTATTTTTAATAGCTAAGATCTGGAAACAGCCTAAGTTTCCATCAGTAGATTAGTGGATAAAAAAGCTGTGGTGCATTTATACAGTGGAATACCATGCAACAACAAAAAAGAAGAAACTCTTATTTTTGTGAGAGCATGGATGGACCTGGAGAACATTACGCTAATTGAAATGAGCAAGTCAGTGAAAACAAATACCAAAAGATTTCACTTATACGTGGAATCTAATAAAAATAACTAACGAAATGGAACCAGAGGCATGGGGCTTAGAGACAGCTGTTAGAGTGGAGGGGAGAGGGGTACTGGATGAAAGAAAGTGAAGGGATTCGCCAAATAGCATATATGCATGACCCATGGACACAGGCAACTGTGTGGGGATTGACTAAGGGAGAGGCGGAGCCTGAGTGGAGGTGGGCAAAGGGGGGAAAAGTGGGGACAACTGTAATAGGATATACAATAAAATATAATAACAAAATATAATCATAAAAATTAACATAAAATTAATAGCAAGCTCCCATTTCAGTAGGAGCCTGATTTGATTTTAAAATATGTTCAAAGTACATCGTATATTAAAGAAATACACTCATTGCTGAAAATAAAGCATGCTGTTTAAGAAAACTAAAAAAAATGTTATAGTTCTTTAGTAAATTGTCTTTTAGCATTAAAATTAATTTTGTTAACTCTATTGTTAAATTTTCAAGGTGTTTTCCATAGTGGCTGTACCAGTTTACATTTTCACCAGCAGTGAATAAGGATTGTTTATTTTTCCCCACAACCTCTCCAACACTTATTATTGCCTGTCTTGTTGATAATAGCCATTTTCACATGCATGAGGTAGCATCTCATTGTAGTTTTTATTTGTATTTCCCTAATAGATAGTGATGTTGAGCATCTTTATATATATCTGTTGGACATATTATGCCTTCTTAGGGAAAATGTCATCTGATCAAACAACCCCTCTCTGGATATCTGCCCCAAATTTTGAAGACATTGATTAGCAAAGACATATGCACCCCTATATTCATTGCAGCATCATTCACAGTGGCTAAGACATGTATGTAACCAAGGTCTCCTTCTAAAGATAATTGGATAAAGCACATGTAATACAGATACACAATGGAATGCTATTCAGCCATAAGAAAAAATTAAATACTACCATTTGTGACATCATGGATAGATCTTGAGAATATGCTAAACTAAAGAAGTCTGACAGAAAATTGGTAACCATATGATTTCACTCATATGAGGCAGATAAAACTGAAAACAACAAAGAAACAAGAGAAATAAACAATCAAAATCTCATAGGCAAAGATAACTGTATGGTGGTTACCAGGTGGAAGGGCTTTGGGTAAAGGGGTTCAGGTGATAGAAGATTTGACTTTAGGTGGTGGGTATACAATGCAATAGAGAGATGATGTATCATAGAATTATACAGTTAAAACTTATATAATTTTATTACCAATGTCACCCCAATAAATTTAATTAAAAACAAAACAAAAATGTTTTATGTTTTTAATGTTTTTGTTTAAATTCTAATTTTTTATTATTGTTACAACAACCTCCACATTTGTTTCGAAATTTCAAAGCACATTATTTTTTTTCTATTTAGCTTTTTAAATAATTATGTAACATACAGTTGGATTTTGAGTAAATTATTTTTTCTGCCTTTTGTAAGAATGTTATATCCATTTTGGTTTATCAATATGAATGTTATGTTTTATAGTAATTTCCATTTTCTGATATTATTTTATGATATTACTGAATATCTTCTATGAGGGGGGATGCAAAAACACCTAGAATTCATTTATAAAAATTTGTGTATTTATTACATGTTCAAACTTCAGTCACCTTCAAACTACTCTCCAGTTAATGCAATACACCTATCAAGTCATTTTTTTCACTGCTCAAAACAGTTTTTGAACTCACCAATTTTGATGCTTTTTAGTGTTTTGGCTGTTTTTTGTTTAATCCCTTCCACACTGGCAAAACGTTTCCCTTTGAAGACTTTTTTCATCCGGGGACTCAACAAACAAAGTGGCTCAGTGCTAGGTTGGGTGAATACGGAGGGTGGGGCATGGGGGTCATGCCATTTTTGGTCAAAAATTGCTGAACACTCAGCGTGGTGTGGGCAGGTGCGCTCATAAATCACCCATCTTGAACTGAGCAAACACATTGAAAGAGTCTTAAAAAAAAATCACTGAAGCTTAGTGCTCTCACAACAACGCAGCTGGTACACTGCTACAGATGGGTTGCTAGAACACTCACCTCGTGGGAGAAGCCTGTGCTATAGGGCACCACCCTCCAGAAGATAATTCTGGGGATTTGTTGGTCCCCTTTGTACATTTATCTACGTAACTTTTTTCTTTTTTATTTATTGAAATTTCTTGTTGTGTTTTAGGTGGTTTAATGTTTTGTTCTAATAATTATCTTTTTATGATTTCCTTTTTCAACACACTTTGTTTTTGTTTTCTTTTTTATTGAGTTTGTTGAGGTGACATTGGTCTCAAAACCATAGAGGTTTCAAGTGTACACTCAATACATCATCTGCACGAGGCATTGTGCACCCATAGCCCCAAGCAAAGTCTCTTTCCGATACCGTTTTCCCCACCTCCACATACACCCCACACTTCTCTCCCTCTTACTGTTACTACACTGCCATCTGTCTATGTGTTGTATATATGGGGGGACCCCCCTAAAAATACTGGAATTATCTTCTGGAGGGCATTTTCCTTGTAGTACAGTCATATCCCGCAAGGTGAGTGAGAGTTCTAGAAACCCTTCTGTATCAGTCAGTGCACCTGCTGGCACTGTTGTGAGAGTCTGTGTTTGGCTTCAGTGAATTTTTTCTGAAAACTCTTTCAACGTGTTTGCCTATTTCTTGATGGGTAATTTATGAGCACACCTACCCACACTGCACTGAGTGTTCAGCAGTTTTTGACCAAAAATGCCATGATCCCTGTGTCCCACCTGCTCTATTCACTCTATTTCACCCCAGTGACTTTTTTGTTAGTTTGTTTCCCTGGATGAAAGAAGTCCCCAAAGGGAAACATTTTGCTGATGGGATGTGGAAGAAGTGAAACCAAAAACAGCCAAAGCACTAAAATGCATCAAAATCAATGGTTTCAAAAACTGCTCTGAGCAGTGGGAAACTCGTCTTGATGGGTGTATTGCCTCGAATGGACATCAGTTTGAAGTGACTGAAGTTTAAACATGTAAGAATAAATAAACAATTTTAATAAATAAATTAGATTTTTGGGTCCCCCCTCATATATATTTTTCCTTAATTCTTCACCATATTTCATCCACCCCCACACACCAATTTCCCTTGGACAGCTGTCAGTCTGTTTCCTGTGTACATGCTTCTGTTTCGATTTCATTCGTCAGTTGATTTTGTTCATGAGATTCAGCAGGTAACTGAGATCATACAGCATTTGTCTTTCTCTGACTGGCTTATTTCACTTAGCATAATAATCTCCAGGTCCATTTATGCTGTTGCAAAAGGTAAGATTTCCTCTTTCTTTTCTTTTTTTCAGTCAAGTAGTATTATGTTGTGTAAATGTACCAGGACTGTTTTCTCCATTCATCTACAGAAGGGCATGCAGGCTGTTTCTAGCACTTGGCTATTGTAAATAATGCTGCAATGAACATAGTGGTGCATATATATTTTTGAGTTAGTGTTTCTGGTTTCTTCAAATTTATTCCTAGAAGTGGAGTTGCTAGGTCAAAAGGTAGTTCTATTTTTAATTTTTTTTTAATAAATGCCATGTTTTTTACGGTGGCTGCACCAATCTGCACTCCCTGGAACAGTGCCTTAGGATTCCCTTTCTCCACATCCTTGCCCGCACTTGTTGTTTCTTGATTTATTGGTGATAACCATTCTGACAGGTGTGAAATGACATCTTATTGTGTTTTTAATTTGCATCTTTCTGATGATTAGTGGCATTGAGCATTTTTTCATAGGTCTATTGGCCACCTGCATGTCCTGTTTGGAGAAATGTCTATTCAGGTCCTTTGTCCATTTTTTAATTGGGTTGTTTGTCTTCTTGGTATTGAGTTTTATTAGTTTTTACATATATTTTCTAAGTTAACTTTTTATCAGTTATATCATTGGCAAATACGTTTTCCCAATGAGTTGGTTCCCTTTTCATTTTGTTGGTTTCCTATGCTGTGCAGAAGCTTTTTAGTTTGATGTAGTCCCACTCGTTTATTTTTTTCCTTTGTTTCCCGTACCTAAAAATATGTATTGGCAAAAATATTGTTACATGAGATATCAAAAATATCACTGCCTCTGTTTTCTTCTGAGACTTTCTGGTTTTTCAACTTACACTTGTCTTCAATCCATTTTGAATTTATCTTGTGCATGGTGTAAGGTGGTCAGGGCTGTAGTTGATTTTTGAATGATTTTAGTGCCTTTGTTGGTGGATCTAACCCTTCAGGCAGGCTGTCTATAAAAATAAACCTCGGTCATTGTGAATGAGTAGATGTGCAGGGGATGTCTCCAGGGCAGAGTTGATTCTAGTGGGCTCTGGTGTCTGCTGAAATCCCTGTTTGGGTGTTGCTTCTATGGCTAATTGAGTCCAGCTCTGTTGTGGTGTGAAGCCCACTACTGTTGGTGTTGGTTCTGGGTCCACCGGGTGGGATTCAAGTACAGGTTGATGTCAGAAGATGTGTGACACAAGACTTATGCTATTTCTCTGGAGCTACCATGCTATTAATCTTTGTGGCTATGTCTTCTAGACCTACCTGTGCATGGGAGGGGGTGAATATGTGTACAAGCTTTGACTTCCTCCAGCTTAAAGCTGGGGACTGATCTATAAATGGTTTGAGGCTCTCTGAGGTCCGCCTCCACCTGTCAGCTACTCTGCTTCCCCCTGAGGCTGACTGATCTTCCTGCATAACCTTCCAAACAAAGACTACAGAGTTGGCCCTGGATAGCTGTGGGCCACAGACTCTTTCACAGATTGTTAGCTCAGTAAACTAGGGCGACCCATTTTACTGAGGATAGGACTAGTGGGTCCCCTACTTGGGTGCTGCATGGTCAGGAACTCAAGGAAAGGAAAGTGGCCCCTACTTTAAAGCCAAACTATTCAGTCTCTGCCAGTCTCCAACTCTAGCTCTTCCGGAGGAGCAATCCCCTCTGAGAAGCAAGCTCTGCAGGAAGAAGACAATGGGGCTGAAGGGACCGATCAACAGATCCTCTTGTTGGGGATGGTACTGACCTAGTCCCCAGCTGGGAGACAAGCATTTTGTCCAGTTCCCAATGACCTCCAAGGGATACACGCTCCAAATGTCCCAGCTCTGAGCAGCCCTCATCCTCTCAGGGAGCTGAGCTCAGCAGGGCCCAGTTACTGAGACTTGAGAGTCCAGATCCAACAGTCTGTAGGAGGTGGGCAGGTGTTTTTTCCCCTTCTCGGGGTCGTGCATGTTGAGCTTGCAGGGGAGATAAGAGTGTATCCCTTGTGATTCCCGGACAACAGCTTCCCTGGTAGACAGCACTGTGAAAGTTGCAGCTTGGTGCAGCACTCTGATAGCCCGGCTTGTCTGAACTCAGCAGGGCAGAAAAATCAAGTGATAGTGATTCAACAGGTGGTGGGGAAGAACCATTTCTTTTTAAAAGCTACGCAGTTCAGTCACTGTCTGAGTTTCCACCAAGAGCTTCTCTAAAAAGAGAGTGGACCAAAGGTCCCTGCTGGCTGTAGCCAGCAGACCCCATTGTGCAGGACCCAAGCATGGGAGAGTGGTGTCACCAGTAACTGGAGGACCGGGCAGTGCACCCCCCAGGCTGGTGGTGTAACAGTGAAAGTGCTGGGTGCTTGGACTCTCTTCTCTCTCTGAATCCCCACTGATTTTTACCACCAGGTGCTGTGCAGGCTCCTCTTCTCATCTTTGTTACTTTGGGTTGGGGATCCCTGTGTGTGGTTGAGACTGCACGCTCCTGAGGGAGGGAGTTTTTCAGCTGAGACATCCCCCCAACTTCTCAGCCACTGCACAAAGGTGGAGGGGGGCAGCCCTTTTCATGCCTGCCGTTTTTACCACTGTCCATATGGCTTCTTCTGTAAATTCTTAGTTTTAATATGCCACTTCAGCTAGCCTTCAGATGGTTATTCAGTTTGATTGCATTCTAATTTAGCTGTAAATCCATCTGGTGCCTGGAATAGGGGAGTGTAGCTTCCACTTACTCTGCAGCCATCTTGAAATCAGTCTGGTTTTGTCTTCTAATTTAACTTTTATCAATACAATTTGTCAATTTAAATTAAGACAATTTAACTAAAACATTTTACCTTTTTTAATTTTTAATATTTTAAATATTTAATTTTTAAAGTATTAAATGGTAAATATAATTTATTATTTTTAGTTAATTTTTATTTTGCTTATTTTTATTTGCTTTGTGATGACATGTAGCCCAAAAATACAACATATATTGTGTAACATACAACATAAAATACATTACTATTGTTTACATTTTTCCACCTTGTTTTAGTCTTCAATTAAAATAAATGCTCACAGTAATGTTTCTTGTGAAGTCTCAGCTGTCATTTCTTGTTTGGATGAAGGTCATCTTTAAGTGATAATGACTCACAGGTAGAGAATTCCTTGATCACTTGAGTGAAGACAGTTGTGTTCTAATTGACACTTGTAAGATAGCTAAGCTCGATTCAAATGAATGATACAATTTTTCTATAAAAAAAGCTTTGTAAAGTGGTTCATGTCTGGTGAATTCTTATATAAGGTGAATTCTCTTGTCCTTTTCAGTTATTTGTTATTCTCCCCAGGAGTCCCTGAGTATGTGTTTATATATATATATATATACACATATATATGTGTGTGTGTATGTGTATATATATATATATGTATATGTGTGTGTATATATATGTATGTATGTATATACTATTTTTTTAATATTTTATTTATTTATTTTCAAAGAGAGGGGAAGGGAAGGAGAAAGAGAGAAGCATCAGTGTGTGGTTGCCTCTCACACTGGGGACCTGGCTCACAACTTAGGCATGTGCCCTGATTGGGAATTGAACCAGCGACCCTTTGGTTCTCAGCCCACGCTCAATCCACTGAGCTACACCAGCCAGGCCCTGAGTATATATTTTTTAACTGTAAAGTTTAATAAATTTTGTATAAAATATCTGAAAATTGACTTTGGCAGACTACTTTTCCCCCGCTACATCTTTGACATGCTCATTATACAGATTTATGCATTCCTTTGTTTCCAGAAAAAAATATATTATAGTTTTCAACATTTTGGTTGGCTTCTTCAGAAAATCCAGTTAAACATATGCTAGATCTTTTCTGTCTATATTTCATTTCCAGTATTATTTCTGACAATATTATTCCTACTTTACATTACTCTCTTAGTTGTTTTGTTGTTTTTCTTTGCTTGTCCTTATTAAGTTTTCATTCAAATCCACTTGTTTTTGAAAACATAATTTATTTATCATTTGTGTTATTCTTCTTCCTTTTTTCTATTTATGTTTTCCTATATATTGTTTTTTATATATTTGTGTTTTTTTTGTTGTTGTTCAATTACAGTTGTTCCAGTTTTTCCCCCATTGCTTAGAGTTGAGTCAGCTCTCATTTCTTTTTCCTGGTTTTTCCCCTATTCATATTCCTACAATTTTTAAATATTCAGCAAATACTTGGTGGAATACAGATATATCAAATGTATGTGGAATTATGCTTACACCTTGCATTTTGTATAGTTTTGCCTGCTTTTCTTGTTGTTATTAGTATGTATGTGTGTGTGAAAGTAGCGAGAGATTTGGATTTATTCACCCACCTATAACTTTGCTATTCACAATTCCTAGCCAGTATGTATATATGTATATTTTTAAAATATGATAAAACAGTTTTCTGATATTGTTATAGATCCCCATTTTCTATAAAAATAGGTATGCTGAATTTATTTTCCTAAATTGCTTTGGCCTAAAGGCTACCTTCTCCGTTGTCTTCTTAATTCCTCCTCTGATATAAATATTTGGTGCCAAAGCTAATAGGCTAGTCAGATTTTTAACCCAACAAAAAATATAGAAAAATCTAGAAGACCTATGCTGCTTTTTCTACACTGGCTCTTTAGCTATTTATTAAGCAGATTTTTATCACCACCTGTGTGTGTATTTTAACTTTTATTAGTTTCTTTTTATATATACTAATAATCTTCTTTTCAACAGTCAGGTTTCTAAATTACCAAAGCAGTAAAACTCAATATCTATGTACACAAATTACACGTGGAGCTCAGGCATGCATAATAAAGAGAAAAAAGTAATAGGAAGTAAAATCAAAGTTTATTAAAATATAATTTTATGCCTGATTTGGTTAGAATTGGCCTGATTTCATTTGCACTTCACATTAGCAGCTGCCAATTTAGTATAATTTGGAACCATAAATTATTGATGATAAAATATAATTAAATTTCTAACCAAGTTTAAGAGCTTTGCAGCTCTTTTGCTGTTATAAATAGAAAGAAAAACTTTGTGACATACAGTCAAGGTTAGAATGTTCTATAGTGACATTAGTTGAGGTAAAAAATGAAAATTTTAAAGATACAAAATGACATTTCTTTTCCTCTATTCAAGAATTTTATAATATTTCCCAGTGTTTCATTCTCCTTCTCTTCTTCTTTTACACCCTTTCCCTTCCTCCTCCTCTCCTCTTCCTTGTCTATGTCCCTTCTACTAGTTCTTCAGCATCTTATTTACTAGGGTCCTACTATTCTGCTATGAACTGATGCCGTGCTCTGTCTAACATGGGTCACAAAGCAAATATCAGCAGCCCCAGAAGAATTTCATGTAAAAGAACACACTTGGATGCCCTGGCTGGTGTGGCTCAGTGGATTGAGTGCCAGTCTGTGAATGAAAGAGTCATTGGTTTGATTCTCAGTCAGGGCACATGTCTGGGTTGCAGGCCAGGTCCCCGGTAGGGGGTGCGTGAGAAGCAACCACGCATTAATGTTTTTCTTCCTCTCTCCCTTCCTTCTCCTCCCTCTAAAAATAAATAAATAAAATATTTTTTAAAAAAGAGGACACGCTTGGAACAATTAGGGTATTTTTTAAATATTTGAACTATGAGAAGTTTATATTTAACTCATTGTCATAAAAAGAGAGGAAGGTGGATCTTCAGCAAAATGATAAAGAAAATTGTATAATGAAAGAATATATGGAATACTTCAGATGAAGATAGAAGAAAAGGAAATTAGAAACAATATATAAAATGAAAGAATAAGAAAAATTAATTTTGGATTATGAAAATATTATAACCTTAAAAATGACATGATGTCTTTCAGCTATGTTTTACACCCAAAGATTCTAGCCATGAGATTTTTAACTCAATGACCTCCTGTAGGTTTAATTTAGTTAACATGGAGTGGGTGAAATTACTAACAATAATTATATCATTTAGAAGAATGCAAGTCTTGTGATTAAAAAATCATCATTTTTGTTCTATAAGAGATAAATGCCCAAGATGGGCCATGTTTCATAAAGATAAAATTAAATCATAATTGCATTAGGGAAAAAGCTGTGAATCTTTAAAAAAATTAGAGACACTGATTCAAATATAGATTTATAAAATTATACACTGTCACAACCAAGGGAAGCTTGAAAATTATCTTCTCCAATCTCCACTTTTATATTTGAATAAATACAAAAATCTAAGGAAACCTTGAACAGATAAGGAGCATAAGGTGTGATTTTCCAAATTGAAGTCTACTTAGCTGCAAAAAGTGGAATGTAGCTGTTTATAGTCAAAGAAAATGATAACATCTGATGGCCTCAGATATTCTTTAGTTGCTTGAGAATTTTGACAATTTTAGGTAAGTTCATCATACAATAGAGAGATTAGTAAAGGTGAAATTGCCAACTTAAAGCAATGCAAATGCCAGAACCCAGAGATAGAAGCAAGTCCTTCATGAGAACAGACCAAAAACCAAAAATGAAGGGGTTGAGTGGCTGGTATTGTCCAAAATTTGAAACATATGATTTCCTATTATCAAACTAGCAACACAAGGTCAATTTCCCTGCAAGTTGCTCTCAAACAATAGAAGTAGGGTAGAAGTCAATTTTCTACTTATTGGTGCTTTTTAAGGTACAATAAAACATCATGTTTTTAAAGAGCCATTTTCCTGTCTAAGCCTCCAATAAGGAGGCTTATTTCTTTTTCTTTTTTTTTTAGTTTATTATTTTTTATTAAGCTTATTGGGTTAACATTGGTTAATAAGATCATATAGATTTCAAATGTGTATTTCTATAATACTAGATCTGTAAACTGCACTGTGTGCCCACCATCTAAAGTCAAACCATCTCACAGCAACACATATTAGGCCTGCTCTACCCTCCTCTCCTACTCCTCCCACTCCCTTTCCTCTGGCAACCACATTGCTGTCTGTGTACATGAGTTTCAGTTTCATATCCCACATATGAGTGAAATCACATGGTTCTTCACCTTTTCTGACTGACTTATTTTACTCAGCGTTTTGTACATAGAAAACCCTAAAGACTGTTAGAAACAAATACAAAAGAAAATCCAAAAATAGTGTTAGAAACAAACAAAAAAATACAGTAAAGTTGCAGCATATAAAATCAATGTACAAAAATTCACTGCTTTCCTGTATATTAACAATAAAACCTCATAAAAAAGAAATAAAAAATTCTTTTGCAATGCAACTAAAATAATAAAATACCTAGGAATAAAGTTCAAGTACGAGAAAGATCTATATATTGAAACCACAATTCATTATTGAAAGAGATAGAAAAAGATACAATAAAATGAAAAGAAATTCTATATTCATGGATTCGAAGAATCAACATAGTCGAAATGGGCATATTATCCAAAGCAATATACAGATTTAATGCAATCATCAAAACCCCACTATATTTTTTTAAGAAATAGAACAAGACACCATCAGATTTATAGGAAACCACACACACACACACACACACACACACAAATAGCCAAAGCAATTTTGAGAAAAAAAGAATGAAGCTGGAGGTATCATGTTACCTGACTTCAAATTATACTACAGAGCTATGATAATCAAAACAGCATGGTTTAGACTTATTGCTAATAAGGTACTCAGGCTCTAAGTTGGACAGAATAAGGAACTGGCCAAAGGACAAACAATTAGCAAATAGTAGGTTTAGATCTAGAACCTGGATTTTTTAATACTTGGGGAGGTGTGTATTTCACTACAATTCTGTAATGTTGATTTTTCAGAAACAGAAGAATAAAACAAACACTTTTTACGTTTACTACAAAGTTTGATCTTAGGTAATAAAATTCAGATAACAAATATTCTCAGGTGAACAAATAAAAATACTGAAAAAAAAGCAACAAAAGTTATCAGAAGTATGCTACAAAAATTCAAGTTGCCCACTCCAGATACTAAAATCAGTCTAACCTACTTCTTCATCTTTTGTAGTTTTCCATTTCAGGTGGATTAACATTCAAATGTTACAAAAATGAATCCACGTAATAAACAGAAGGAATATAGGATGTAGTTAAGTAGCTTAGAGTAGGAAAAGGTTTACTAAGCATGATCCCAAAACCTGTAAACACAAAGTTAAAGCTTTTGCATTTGCCTGCATAAATTTTTTTGTGTGAATAAAACACCATAGTGAAAGTCAAAGGACAAAAATGTAAGAGCTTATGCAGCACATTTGACAGGAAATAGGTCTTTTGTTTGTTTATTTTCTCTATAGAAATAATCCTTATAAATGACAAAATAATAATAAGTTCATAAAATAAGGGCAGTGATAATGGCTCATAAACAGGGAAAAAAAACAATTCTGTAAAAGTATGCAGCCAGGGGTCCCATAAAGAGGGATTTGTAATGGGGTCCAGAACTCAGGGTGTCCAGGAAATATTAAAAAATATATATGGGATGTCCTCACCCCCACAAGGGGGGATGGGACACATGGAGCAGGACCATTGAGAGGAGCTATTTTACATAGCAACAGTTTTGCAACGAACCTCTGGCATGGCCACTTAACATATCTATAGCTTTTGATTGGTTTCATGGATATGTTAAATAGCTTTGAGCAAGGGAGATAGGAGTGACTTCTACCTGGGACATAACCGGAAAGCAAGCCTTCCCCCACCCCCTTACAGCACCTGCATGAGACTTTGGCAAGAAAAAGAGAAGACCACGTGACTTTGGAGTAAGTGGGGGCCCATGCAGCATTGGCAAGAGAGGAAGAACCACACAGCTTTGGGGCTCCCTTTGCCAGGCAGCTTAGGAAGCTGGAAAGCGAGATGTACCATAGATGCAGATCTCTCTCTTAGCAGTTTGGAAGAATGCAGGAGAGACCTTGCTGGGAAGAAAAGGAGTGAAAGGACTCTTGCTGGTGGACAATGAGAAGGTGCCACATGATTTTGGATTAACTGGAGATCATGGTGGCAACATAGCTGATGATGCAGGGAACCGAGGGGCTACCTGAACTATGGACTTCTACTTATTTTCCTGAGATACAGTACCCCAGACTGGGCAGAGGGAGAAGGAAAGACTGTGTGCATTTGTGGGTATTCTGAAGGACTTTAGTATTTTAATGAACACATTAGGTGATTACTGTAAATCCGTATAACTTTTTAAATAAATAATCCCTTTTCTTTTCACCAATCTCTGGCACTGAGATGTAATTCCCTGGTGGTGGACAAGGCAAACTTCATATGGGGGACCCCAGGAGAAGGGGGAGTCCATTTGGTAATAGTCTTTTGCCTGCCCCCACCACAGATCGGTTCAGTAACACTTTCACCCCTTTCCTTCCTGAAGCATCTCTCCTGCGTTTTTCCAAATTGCTAAGAGAGAGCTCTGCATCGCTGCTACATCTTGTTTTCTGGCTTCCTAAGCTGCATGGTAAGGGAGCCCCAAAACTGCATGGTCCCCCCTTTCTCACCAAAAGCTGTGTGGTCCCAACTCTCTCTCACCAAAGTCGTGTGGTCCCTTCTTTTCATGGTTGTCGTGCCTGGGTTTTTAAATCTCAGTGTCAGTCTTCCTCTGCAGCCCCATTTCTGACTCCTCCCACAATCAGTGACACCTGCCAGCATTCCTGTATCCATCCAGCTTTTCTGGGCTGCCATAGTAAGTCCAGGCAGGTGTGGCCCCATGCAGTGGAACCAATCATCTCCAAGCTCTCACGCAGGCACTGTAACCTGGGCAGTTGCCTTCCAGTTACATCTTGGGTGGAAGTCACTTTCATCCTCCTGGCTCAAAGCATGGCCACAGTTATTTAACATATCCATGAAACCAGTCAAAAGCTATAGATATGTTAAGTAGCCATGCCAGAGGTTAGTTGCAAAACTGTTGCTGTGCAAAATAGCTCCTCTCAATGTCCTTGCTCCATGTGTCCCATCCCTCAATTCAGACTTGTGGGGGTGAGGACATCCCATATATATTTTTTAATATTTTCTGGTCACCCTGAGTTCTTGACACCATCACAAATCCCTATTTGGGATCCACCTGCCTGCACCCTGTTGCACTATGATTCCTTTTTATAATTTGCAAAATACTATGTGAACTATTATTGAATTCCCACACCTATCAGTTTTATCTAATAATCCCCTAAAAATAGAAGAAAAATTCTACAAAGGAAAACAAATAAAAATCAAAACATAAACACAGCAAAATGAAGGAAAACCTGATAAAACTGCAGTTTTCTAGAATGATTATTCTCAAAGAAAATGGGGCAGTAGCAGCAGAAATTTTGTATCATGTTACATATTGGCAACTTACATTTATAATATCCCATTTACTCATAACATTAAGAGTTAGTCTATTTGGTTATAAGACAATGTTACCTTGGAGAGAAAATTTGTACTAGGTTTAATATTGCTAATAACTGGGGCTTTTGAAAGTTTTGAGAGCTGCTCATAGCATCCTGAGAGCCAGCATCAACTTTAAAGAAGAAATTTATCCATGCACAAATTGAAAGTTTGTGGTTAAGGAGATTGGATTTTCAAGTTGCTAATCACCCTCTAGTCTGGAAATAATCTCATTTGAATTAGAATAAGGAGAAATTCTGAGTTGGAACTCAGAAAATATATTTTGAAGAGATAGCGAAAAAGATCTGTAAGGAAAGCGCACTTTTGAATATAATCTATGTTGTATTGTTCAATCCATTTACTAAAGAAAAAAATCCTAATTAATTACTATATAAAAGGTCACTTTTATCATAATGTTAAAAGAAGAATATCACAATTTAAAAACAATGAAACTGGAACTCAGAATTGAGAACCATAAGTGAGATGTTGAAGATTAGCATTGCTTCTCTAAAATTAATATCAGAGAGGAGAAAGGAAAAGAAGAATTTTTGCCCATAATGTAAAAGAAAGGCTAAAAATTAAACATGAACAAGAAACAATAAGAATAGAATTAGACAACAGCTAAATTAATGGCACTTTAGGCTGTAAGACCAGCAAAAACTGGAAAAAGTACTACAGGAAAAAATAAATAACAGAAACTTAAACAATAATAAAACAGGAGTAAGTGCTTTACATTTCAAAAAAATATTCATTACTTGAAACGTACTAAGGACATCAATAAATCAAAGAGGAAAACATTATTGCTTCAATACATGTTTAAAATGCATGTTGTAAAATTAATCAGGAAACAAAAAACCTCTGGTAAATTTCATCTTTAAATTCTTTTTATAAAAGAAACGTGTATCTATAACATAGCAAAAATCATGTATCTTAAAACAACACTCAACATCAGCATAATAATCAAACACAAGAGTCATTGCCATTAAGGTAAAGAAGAAAATAAAGATGTCTGCTGACTGTATATTATCATTTCTAAAGCTATTGATAAAGTAATAAATTGAAAGAGGTTGTCCTAGTGCTACACATTAAATCACAAAATCAGTAATAAATATCTATATTAGCATTAACATTGTAAAATATACATTACAGCCCTGGCTGGTGTAGCTCAGTGGATTGAATATGGGCTGTGAACCAAAGGGTCACTGGTTCGATTCCCAGTCAGGGCACATGCCTGGGTTGCAGGCCAGGTCCCAGTGGGGACCATCTGAGAGGCAACCACACATTGATGTTTCTCTCCCTCTCTTTTTCCCTCCCTTCCCTTCTGTCTAAAAATAAATAAATAAAATCTTTTAAAAATTTAAAAAATAAAATAAAATATGCATTACATACTTTACACAAATATACATTGCAAAATCACCTTCTATACTAGCATTAACCTTGTAAAATACACAATTGGAAAATGTTCCTTTTCAAGGCAGCATCCCAAAACAGGCAAGAAATTCAACTACAAATCTTAGTTAAATTTTGTGAAAAACAAAATAGTAATCTAACAGGGTGCAGCCAAGGGGGGAGGTGAATAGGGATTTGTAATGGGGTCCAGAACTCAGGTGTGCAGGAAATATTAGAAAAAAAAATCTATAGGATGTCCTCAGTCTGCAAATCTGAGCTGGGGGATGGTACACATGAAGCAGGGCCATTTTGAGCTGTTTTGCATAGCAACAGCTTTGCAGCTGACCTCTGGCATGGTCATTTAACATATTTATAACCAATAACTGTTTTCATTGATATGTTAAATAGCTGTGGCCACGCTTTGAGCTAGGGGGATGGACGTGACTTCCACCCAAGATGTAACTGGGAGGCAACTGCCCCGGTTACAGTGCCTGTGTGAAAACTTGGAGATGATGGGCTCCACTGTGGCAGTGATTTCCACACGTGTGTAAACACACAGTCCTGAGAATCTACACGTTTTGAGCACAGCTCCGTGTGACTCCTGTGTGAGCAAGTGTGGATCATGTCTGTGGGATGGGAATTCTCTAATAGGAATTTGGCAAAGTTGTATCTTAAAAAATTAAGGCTTGCTGATCTCTGAATATTACTTTCACCTGGACATGTCGGCCACCAGACCTGAATCAACATCCCAATGCCTTGCTAATGAGTAATCCTACCCCTGTTGAATTGCTAATGCCCCTGATAAAAACCCTGGCTGAACAAGCCAAAGGGCTTTTTCCTGGGAATGGGAGGAATCAGCCACGTAGCCCCATATTGCTTTCCCCGTGTGTCACGGTATGACACGCACCGAGTCACGGCAACCACGGGTGTCGGCTGGCCCGACCTACCCCGTGTCACTCCACTGCATGGGGCCACGCCTGCCTGGACTTACTATGGCAGCCCAGAAAAGCTGGATGGATACAGGAATGCTGGTAGGTGTCACTGATTGTGGGAGGAGTCAGAAATGGGACTGCAGGGGAAGATTGGCACTGGGATTTAAACCCAGTCACAGCAGACATGCCAGGGTGGGAACCAGGCAAGTTTGGCAAGAGTCAGGACCACTGCGCTTAGGAAGCAGGAGAGACTTTGCCTAGAAGAACAGGGGTGAAAGAAAGGACTCTTGCAGGTGGGCCCTGTGTAGGTGCCATATGGTTTTGGATTAACTGGAGATCATGGTGGCAACACAACTGATGGTGCCGGGAACCTGAGCCATGGACTTCTACTTCTTTCCTGAGGTACAGTACCCCAGACTATGCAGAGGGAGAAGCAAGGACTGTGTGCATTTGTGGGTATTCTAAAGGAGTTTAGTATTTTAGTGAAGACATTAAGTCATTACTCTGTATAACTTTTAAATAAATATTTCCTTTCCTTTTCACCAATCTCTGGCATTGAGAGACATCTTTCTCCTGGCGGTGGGCAAGGCGAACCTAGTATGGGGTGGAGGTCCTCAGAGAAAAAGGGAGATCATTTTAGAAATAGTGTATGGTTCATCCCCACTCTGGGTCTGTTCTGTAGCAGTAGCACTTTACCATAGTTATCCCGTATTTTATTATCTATTATCTTTATACGTCTTGGGCATCGATTAGAGTCTACCCTCTTTTCTCACTAAACATCATTCACTTTCCTTCAAAAAGCTGTTTTTCATCTTCCAGCTTTTGCATAGACTATTCTCTTTGCCTAGAACTCTGTAATATCAGCTAGTTATACTGCCAGTTCTGGTGCAAGCTCAAGTTTTCCTTAAAATTTGTGTCTTAGGAAAGTAATTTTCAGGACACACATCAAACTGAAATTGACCCTACCCACATACATACACATTCGGGATCCCAGCAACTTCTTCTTTATCTTCATGACTTCTCATCACCATTTCATAGGTATTTTTAGTTTCGGATTGCCATCATGACAGCAATCACATTCAGAGTATACGGATATTTTATAAATATTGGGAAAAATTTATAAAATGATATGTAGATGAATAATAGTAATATTGGATGTTACTTTATTTGCTCAGATTAATACCTAAATTTGGGACACTTTAAGTCAAACTCCTGATTAACAAAGTAATTCTGAAGTTCAAAATTATAAGTAATCAATAATGGTTAAGTTCAGGAAACTTCTTAAGGACACAATAATTGAGAACATGGTAAACATTTAACAAGCAATAATAATTGAATAAAATGTTGATTTGACAAAAGGTTAATTATTTGGAAAAATATGGTTGACATTTCTTATACATCAAAATTAATCCTAGGGTATTGTCAAATTTCATGGCATATATTGTTCATAGTAGTTTCTGCGGATCATTTGTATTTCTAGGTATTGATTATAATTACTCCTCTTTCATTTCTGATTTTATTTATTTGGGCCTTCTCTCTTGTTTCCTTGATGAGTTCGGTTTAAGCTTCTCAACTTCCAATACTATGTTTGATAGAAGTGCTGAAAGCAAACACCCTAGCCTTATTCCTGATCTTAGAGGGAAAAATTTTAGTTTTTACCCATTAAGTATGATATTGGCTGTAGCTTTCTAATATATGGCCTTTATTATGTTAAGGTATACTTCCTCTACTCCCACTATGGTGAGTGTTTTTATCATAAACAGGTGCTGTACTTTATCAAGTACAAGTGCTGTATTATGTTTATTGATTTATGAATATTGTACTATCCTTGCATCCCTGGGATGAATCCCATTTGATCGTAGTGTATGATCCTTTTAATGTATTTCTGGATCTGGTTTGCTAATATTTTGTAGAGGATTTTAGCATCTATGTTCATCAGTGATATCAGCCGGCAGTTTTCTTTCTTTGTTTTGTCTTTATCTGGTTTTGAGATCAGGATGATGCTGGCCACATAAAAAGAGTTTGGAAGTCTTCCAACATCTTGAATTTGTTGGAATAGTTTGAGAAGAATAAGAGTTAGCTCTTCCCTAAATGTTTGGTAACATTTGCCTGTGAGGCCATCTGGTCCAGGGTTTTTGTGTGATGGGAGTTTTTTGATTACTGCTTCTGTTTCATCAGTGGTTATTGGTCCATTCAAGCTTTCTGCTTCTTCTTCATTCAGTTTTGGAAGATTATGTGTTTCTAGAAATTTCTCCATAGTATTGGAAATTCTAGCACAGTAAACAAAGAAAAGAAATAAAAGGTATCCAAATGCGAAAGGAGGAAGTAAAACAGTCATTGTTTGCAGATGACATGAGAGTGTACATATAAAGCCCTATGGGCTCCACCAAAGAAACTACCCAACCCAATAACTGAATTTGACAAAATAGTGGGTTGCAAAGTTAAGATTCAGAAATCAAAGTCATTTTTGTACACCAACGATGAAATATCAGGAACAGAAACTAGGAAAAAAATTCCATTTGCTATAGCAACAAGAAAAATAAAGTACCCAGAAATAAACTTAACCAAAGTGGTAAAAGACTTGTACACATAAAACTGGAGCATTAAAGAAAGAAATTAAGGAAAACACAAATAAATGGAAGCATTTACTGTGTTCATGGATTGGAAGAATTGACATCGTTAAAAGGTCCATTTTACCCAAAGCAATTTATAGATTCAATGCAATCCTTATTAAAATACCAAGAATATATTACACATATATAAAACTAATATTTCAAAAATTTATATGAAACCTTAAAGAACCCCAAACAGCCTCATCAATTTTGAGAAAGAAGAACAAAGAACGAGAGACACAACACCTGGCATCAAACTATATTACAAGGCCATCGTAATCAAAACAGTCTGGTACTGACATAAGAACAGACACATATATCAACAGAACAGAATTTAGAACTCCAAAACAAACTCATGAGTCTATTGTCAATTAATATTTGACAAAGGGGGCAGGAGCATAAAATGGAGTAAAAATAGCCCATTCAAAATGGTGTTGGGAGATCTCGATGGGTACATGCAAAAAATAAAATAAAATGAAACTAGACCACCAACTTACACAATACACCAAAATAAACTCAAAATAGAGAAGACTAAAATATAAGTTGTGACACCATAAAAGTCCTAGAAGAAAACATAGGCAGAAAACTTTCAGGTATCCCACACAGCAATTTTCCCTTATATATCTCCTAGGGCAAGGGATATAAAGGAAAGAATAAAAAACTGGGACTACATTAAATTAAAAAGCTTCTAAATGGCTAAAGAAAACAGCAAAATAAAAAGGGAACCAACTATATGGGAAAATATATATGCCAATGATACCTTAGACAAGGGTTTGATCTCCAAAAATATATAAAGAACTCACACAACTCAATACCAGGAAGACAACCCAATTAAAAAATGGAAAGGGACCTGAACAACACTTCTCCAAGGAGGACATACAGAGGGCCCAGAGACATATGAAAGGATGCTCAGCACCACTAGCCACCAGAGAGACGCAAACTAAAACCACAGTGAGATACCACTTCACACTGGTCAGAATGGCCAGACAAATCAACTGGTCATAAACAAATCAACAAACAGCAAGTGCTGTCGAGGATGTGAAGAAAAGGGAACTCTAGCACACTGCTGGTGGGAATGCAGACTGGTGCAGCCACTGTGGAAAATAGTGTGGAATTTCCTCAAAAAACTAAAGATAAAACTGCCTTTTGACCCGGCAATTCCACTGCTAGGAGTTTACCCTAAGAATTCTTAAACACAAATTCAAAAGAAGCTATGTACCCCAATGTTCATAGCAGTGCTATTTACAATGGTTAAGTGCTGGAAACAGACTAAGTACCCATCAGTAAATGAGTAGATGAAAAAACTGTGGTACATTTACACAATAGAATACTATGCAGCAAAAAAAGAAAAAGAAAACTCCTACCCTTTGGGACAGCATGGATGGAACTGGTGAGTATTATGCTAACTGAAATAAGCCAGGTGGTGAAAGACAAATACCATATGATCCCCCTTATAATTGGAACCTAATCAACAAAACAAACAAGGGAGCTAAATATAACCAGAGGCATGGAAATAAAGAACAAACTGACAATGACCAGAGGAAGGTGGGAGGGGGATAACAGGAGAAAGAAGGGGAAGGGTGAAGTCAAGGAACACATATATCAGACCCATGGACGAAGACAATGGGTAGAAAGAATCAAATGTGGGAGGTGGGGGTGGGTAGGACAGGGGAGAGTAATGCGGGGAAAATGGGGACAACTGTAATTGAATAACAATAATAAATATGTAGAACAAATCTCTAAAATAAAAATAAAATGCAGCAAAAATATAATCTTAAATTAAGAAATTTAATAAGAGAATCCTTTGTTCATTAAGCCGATAGTCTAACTTCAAGGATCTGCAGAAACCAAAAGGCAAGGACATTGAGTTTTCATCAGATAACAAAGAATTTGTCTAAAATTTACATGCATTGAACCCAAAGATTCATGTTTTTCTTTAACTCTATGACTACTTACAACTATCTAAATATTTGAGCATAATTAGAGACTAAAAGTCTATTTCTATGTAAATGTAGTATATAAGAGTATTTTAAACTCATTAGGCAGAATTATAAAAAGAAGAAAACATGTTTCCTCAGGATAAAGAGACTTGGACTCCATGGTGAGGAAGGGTTCCCTTTCTTCCACTGAGGAGACACAAAACTTTTAGCCTGTGTATCATTCAGATATATTTACTGACCAAGTTTGGATGAGTCAAGGTTTGTGAATACTGAAAGACAGAGAGAGAGAGGCAGAATATTTAGAAAGAAAAAATAATAATTTTGATATCCAGAAATCTCTTGTTGCTTATTGAAGAAAGATGCAAATAAACCTATTGTCTTTTGTTTTGATGACTTAGAAAATAAACATAATATGAGGCTTCTTAAGTGATTCCCTTATTGGCAAATTTCAAAACACACATTTGGCATAACAATATCTGTACTGTCAATAAGTTTTCTTTTGTTTAGTAGAGACTACTCTCTTCTGTTACATCTTATCTATAAAAACAGAAAGTTGATTGACTTCCAATATATCTAGATTTTAATAAGCAACTCTATCTCTCACCTTCCAATGTGATTGAAACTAAGTTGTTTTTCATCAAGTTAAAACTTGGCAAATTCAATTCTTTGCAGTTTGCTCTCTTTTTAGACAGATGATCTTGTGGAGCAGAACGTGTCACAATCACACACTTGGCTTTAAATATTTAATCCTAGAAGAATTTTCATCAGCAAAGTACAGAAAGAACACTGTTTCTCACAGGGAGAAAATACTGTCAAACAATAGCAATTTACCTTTGTCAGTTCTAAGATTTGAGTCTGCATTGCAATGTGCATAAAACCGCTTGCATATGAATCCGTATGCATTTGTGTAACCGTCAGGAAGGAGAAACAGTTTTAAACCACACCTTTGCCAAAATAATCCCCATTATGTTTATGTGTGCTGAACTCATTTCCTATTTTTTCCACTTTTACATAATGATAAAAGGAAGATGTAAGATGGGTAACTACAAATGGAAATAGTCTTCTTTTATTTCCCATATCAAAAAGCATTTCCATGAAAAACTTCTTTTGTTAAAATTATGAGAGGTAGAGAGATAGATAAATAGATACGAAGAAAGCATAAGTACACTCCTTTTCCAAAATGATAACATATTCTTATGACACATTAGTTTTCAAGTTTTGAAATTCAATTTATTTTCAACAAGTTTTTTGGTAATATAATCTCAATTTTAAACATTTTGAGCTGCATATATGATTAAGATATGTATAAATTTTGTTCCTTCTACCCATTGCAGTTAATTCATAAAGATTACTAAAGAGTGTAGTCATAGGAATATAAACAAATTATTTGAAGCTAGCTTAGTGACTTTATCTCTCTGAAAAATAATATAAAGAAAAAACAAAACTTTAAACTAATAAATAGACCCATTCAGTAACTAGGTGTTTGTTAAAATGATTTTGTAATATTTTTAAATATCAAAATTACAGATATTTTACAGTCGATATTATATAGGACATAGTAAAATGGATACCAATACTTAATATAGTTTTATAATAATGTATGTTATATAATAGTATAATTAATTTCTATTGTTCATTATTTTTAATTAGATTTTTTATTCTAATGAAGTAGTGAAATTGTCTCATTTCTTACTTTAAAATTTTTTGTACCAGAGCTGCAATTAGGCTTCAGAGATTGGTCTGGAATTTAAGCCTAACTTATCATAACTTAATGCATGTAAATTATTGTTCTGTAGATCATAAAACCACATCTTTTTTTTTTTAAGATTTTATTTATTTACTGTTAGAGAGAGGGGAAGGGAGGGAGAAATAGAGGAAAGAAACATGGATGAGCCAGAGAAACATCAATCAGTTGCCTCTCATATGGCCCCCAACTGGGGGCCTGACCCAAAACCCAGGCATGTGCCCTGGCAGGGAATTGAACACGTGACATTTCTCTTCACCCTTTCGCTTTTCGGTGTGACACCCAAACCACTGAGCCACCACCGATCAGGGCTAAAACCACCTATCTTGTTACTCTGGTTACTATGTTATAGACCTAAAATAATAAAATGGAAAGTTTGATTGAATCTCTCATATTACATATTTTAAAGCAAATAAATCTAGTAAACTGTCTTTGAAAAATGTTATATTTTACATTTAAGTGTATTTATACATTTATTATATATTTTATAACTATTACCTTTATCAAATATTATAATAAAAGTTTTAAATAAAAGATAACATTAGATACTAATAAAATGCCTCCTGGTTGATAACTCCTTTTTAAAAGAAGATGGGAATAAATAAGTAGATAAAATACATGGATAACCTTTTATGTGAGATGTTGAGTTTTATTAAGTGAAGTTGTTAATACAAATGCTTTATTTGATTCTGTTTCTCATGTGAGAACTGCATATAAATAAATAAATGAGACAATGTCAAATTTTGAATTCATTAGAAGTTCTTAATTTTTGATTTGTAAATTTAAATTATTATTTTGCATTGTTAATGTATGCTTGTGTGGTTGCCTAGATGGATATATAAAAGAGAGAAGATAAATACATGTTTTTGAGAAAGAGAAAGACAGGGAAAAAGAAGAGAGTAAAGAGAGAAATAAATTCTCTTTTTAAAAACTACTTACAATTCAGCTCCATTGCCAGGTAGAACAGTATTTATTAGTCTTGCTCAGAATATGAACAAACATAAAGGTATTTTGAAACTCTTTCTTTTAGTCATAATAACCTATTATGTTTAGTAAATAGGTCACTTAAATATACTTAATATTATTTGAAGTATTCAAGTTTAAGGGTTGGTAATGAGTGTTAATTCCTATTTTTTTAGTTAGAGCTTTATTTGATTATTTGAAGTCTGAATATAAATACTGACTTTGGATATAGTGGTGAAAAGTGTTCTGCCAGGTATCAAAAATTTGAATTATGACTTAATTACTTAACTGAGTAAATGGCAGTAAAGTATATACATCTCCTGATCACAAGGACAATCTGGGGATTGCTCTAAGGTGGAGTTGTGTCTCATTGCTGCACTTGGAATACCTTTGGTAACTTGCAATCAAATATGTTTGAATGAAGTAAAGTAGAACACAAAATATCAGGGTGCATTTCTGTGATAAGTCTATTTTGTTCTTGAAAAAATTTGTTTTTTAATCCTCATCCAAGGATATGTTTATTGATTTTATAGAGAGAGGAAGAAAGAAAGAGAGAAACATTTATTTGTTGCCTTCCAAAGGCACCCTGGCTGGGGATCAAACCCACAACGTAGGCATGTGCCCTGACAAGGAATCAAACCCGTAACCTTTTGGTGTATGGGGCAATGCTCCAACCAACAGAATTACGTAGCCAGGGCATATTCTTGAATTTTTCTTTATACACACACATTTCTTATTGATTATCAAATTTTAAAAACTTATTTAGGTAATTTGCCAAGCAATAAACAGTTTCATAAGTGAAGTAACTCACCATGATTTTGACCTTAACTTGAAAGATTCATGAACTTGACTTTTCCTCACCCAGTTTGATCAGAGAGATTGGGAGGGAACTAAGGTTCAATATCTAGCAACTCAGTGATCCACCAGTTATATATTCCACAATTATGTGCTGAGTGATTGTCTTAGATGTGAGCATACAGCAGTGAATAAAATAATGTCTTTGTCCTCGTGCAGTTCCTGTTACAAATGCCAGCACCTGTCACTCTCCTATTGGAATCATATGTATCCATATGTCTACGTAATTTTAACTGCTAAATATATTGCTAATATATTTTTTCCAATCTATTATTTTCACTTTTATGTTATTTTTGTAGATCTAAAATTTCTAATTTTAATGTTTATTTTATAAAATGAATATTTGTTCCTTCCAAAATTTCTGCTGTCACAATCTTTGCTGACATTGCTTGATAGTTATGAGAATATACTTTCAGAATTAGCTTTTCTATTAAACTGTTTTATATTTTATATGCTAGAAGCTTTGGAACTAAAATTATCTTCAAATTGTTATTAAGATATAACATTACTGGATCATTGATAAATTATTACTCATTCAATTATTATCCATGTAACATGGTCTTTTGTTCTGCTTCTTTTAGTTATACTTGGATTCTCATTTATAAATACATCCCACACAATTATTATTATCTATATCTGAAGTAGAGAGTATAATTATCTTTCGCAGCTGACTTTACTGATCCAGAGATGGCATCCTATAGCACCATGAGATGCAGGAAGTCCGCTGGAACACTGACGCTGCCAGATGCTCTTCAAAGTTCTCCGATAATAACCATGTTATACCAGCTTCCTCGCATTTCAGGGAAACAACAATTGTATTCCATCAAAACTGGCTATATTGTTTGTTTAGGACATTGTATAGTTGTGTCTCCTTTAATTAATCATTGTGGAAAAGAACAGTTTCTGTTGGCTAAATTTCCTATTTTGTTGTGAATCATTTAGTTATTTTTCTGCTAATATCTCTATAATTTCCAACATATATTCCTGCAGATGCGTTCAACTATTTGATGTCTCTGGACCACGCTGAAAGAAGAAGAGTTGTCTTGGGCCACACACTAAATACATAAACACTAATGAAAACTGATGATAAAAAAAAAGTTGTAAGTAAATTTATGATTTTTGTGTTGGGGCACATTCCTAGCCATCCTGGGCCCCATGTGGACACCCCTGCAGAACATTTTAAGATCATTTATAAAATTAGGAATTCATTATTTTCCTGTTTTCTCTTCATGATACTAAGCATTTTTTTAAAATAAATCCCACTTAGACTATGTTGCATGTGTTTGGATTTGTGGTCATTTTATCATTTTTAATTTTCCACAAACAAATGCGAATGGTCTAAGATTGTGTATGACCTACGTAGCTGTAACGTGGGGGAAGAAGAGACAAAAAATATATGTTTCCAGCTGTTTTCTTACTTCTCTCCTTTCTCCTAAATTTTTTTCACATTTTTACAAAAATATCAAAGGTCCTTTTACATTTGCCATCTCATAGAAAAAGATGGCTAAGCACAGTAATTGGCACCACAAAAATGCAGATTAAACATTATGATTTGATTCCAATAATCTCAAAGACTCGAGATAATGCAATAATCTTAGGGTTATTGATTTTTCTTGTTTTTATTTTTTTTTTAAGTAGAAAAGTTCAGCTTCTGAGGAATTACCTACATTCACCTATGAGCTGGACATAGAACCAAGAGAATAAAGTTATTCAGATATAGTTATTAAGTTAAAATAAAAGATGTTTTAGTAATAATCCTAAAATTGGAAAGTGCTGCCCAATTAGTATATTGTCTTATTATGTAGATCTTTTAAAAGAAGGGAATTCCAATTCATGAGGGATAAATATATAATTTTTGATCCAGCATTAGTAAGAGCGGGTGTGGCTCAGTGGATTGAGTGCCAGCATGGGAGCCCAAAGGTCACTGGTTCAACTCGCCTGGGTGGCCAGCCAGGTCCCCAGTTGGGGGCATGTGAGAGGTGGCCAGTTGATGTTTCTCTCCCTCTTTCCCTCCCTTCCCCTCTCTTCAAGAAATAAATAAAATCTTAAAAAAGGGAAGAGGAGAAGGAGGAGGAGAGGGGAGGGGGAGGCAGAGGGGGGAGGGGGGAGAGGAGGAAGAAATTAAACTAGATACACATAAGGGAATTTTCCAACAATGATTATAGATGACATATTTCACCAAATTCACTGAAATGATCACATGAATGGACACTGTGGAAATTTACAGAAAGTTATTCCCTTTTGAGACTATCCTTATGTAAATATACACTGCATGATGGTGAAGAGAGAAAGTGAGCATATGGGGAAGTGAAAGGTTGAAAGCAAAAAATTAAAAATTAAACAGTTATATTTACTATCATTTCATTTACTAAACAATGCCAAAGTAAACATAGGGTAAGAATTGGGGATCTGCTTTTTTCTCAGATGACTCCGTGCAAATGTAATGTAATAATAATAAATCTGATGCTAACAGATATATATGGGAAAAATATTGACTATAAACATAGGCTTTTTGATCTAAAGCATCATAGGCCTAGTTACAATTTCTTAGGCCACAGTGACCTAATCAGTCAACTGAGACTCAATAAGCTGCCGTCAGAATGCGGCATAAACAGTGTGATGAGATGTCTGGCCACAGTGTCATGTGTTTCAGAAACTGCTAAGACACAGACTCAAGGGTAGTATAAAACTTTATATAAGGATGAAACGTCTTTAAAAATAACTGAGAAAACATAGATTTTAAACATTTGCCATTGTCCACAAGCTATCCAAACCAAAGAGAGATGGCCGTGTATAGGCTGGAAGAATTTATAAAGAAATAATTTCATAAAATACTTCAAACTTCTGGTTTGTATGTCCATAATAAATCTGTTTATTGTAATTTATGTGTTTCTATCTATAAATTTTCCTACTGGAATTTCTTTCATATGCTGACTTTATTATCTACTCCCCAATAGATGGAAACATTTCAAAAGAAAAATAATGCCTTATTCTTCCATGGCATCCTTCTGTGCAAGCACAGTACTATGTTTATAAAAACACTTCAAAAAGGCCCTGGCTGGTGTAGCTCAGTGGATTCAGCGCGGGCTGGGAACCTAAGGGTCCCGGTTCAATTCCCACTCAGGGCACATGCTTAGGTTGCAGGCCAGGTCCCCGTGAGGGCCATGTGAGAGGCAACCATACATTGCTGTTTCTCTCCCTATCTGTCTCCCTCCCTTCCCCTCTCTCTAAAAAATAAATAAAAAATAATAATAATTAAGAAAAAAAAACACTTCAAAAAGGTAACAGAGCATAGGGAGTTTTAAGGAAATCCTGCCCCATATCTTCAATTTCCATGTGTACTCTATTCTTAACAGTATATGCCTGAGAAGGCCGTAGATAAAAGGCAATTTTTCCTGCCGCCCTCTACAAACCACAGTCAGACATACCCTGACAGCAAAGCTGAACTTTACTAACCCGCGCGGTGCTACGATGGCCCACTAATGGACAAACAATTTTTTTCATTATCCAAAGTGATGAAAATATTCTAAAATTAGATCATGATGATAGTTGTTCAATTCTGCAAACACACAAACAGCCATTTGATTATATAATTTAAATACAAACTTTGTAATATGTAAGTTATAGCTCAATAAAACTAAAACAAAAATTGTCCTGGCTGGTGTAGCTCAGTGGATTGAGCACGGGCTGGGAACCAGAGGGTCCCGGTTCAATTCCTAGTCAGGGCATATGCCTGGGTTGCGGGCCAGGTCCACAGTGAGGGCCATGTGAGAGGCAAACATACATTTCTGTTTCTCTCCCTCCCCTCTCTCTAAAATAAATAATAAATAAATAAAAACTTTAAAAAAAACTAAAACAATAGCAAATGGCCAGAAGACACACCAAATAAGAAAAACCAAGAGAATGTTATCATCATCCCTGCTCTTTGCTAAAAAAAGAAGAAGAAAGAAAAGGAGAATTTCATCTCCCTTCTAACCTGGGTCTTTTTTAACGCACAATGTAAAAAATTCTACTCTCTGCTCAGGGTGTTTGTGAGCCCTCCTCTCCCTGGACAACAGAAAGCTTGCCTCAAGCCATTTGTAGAGCATTTCCAAACCTTGTTTCTCTAAGGAAGTGTCTCCTTTGTACTTGATTGTAAGCTTAATAAAATCTGTCTGCAAATTTCTATGGAATTTTCCCTTGGTTTCTGTCTTGGGGAACCCCAAGAACTCTAAAGCCAGTAACAAATCCATTAGCAGTTCAAGCAATTTTCTTTACATTTTTATTTCATTTTAATTTATATTGTTATGAGCAACAAAGTTAAAGAAGAAAGCAATTGAGTTATCAGGTAATATTATTAAAAATAATTTCCATAATATAAACTATGTTTTTCTTAGCACATTGCTCAGAAAGAATTCAAACATTGAATAATACTTTTAGGTTAAAAAAAACTAAAAAATGGAAACTTCCTTTTATAGCTATCTCCTTGATTTTTATTTTAATACAAAAATTTAAGCCACCCCATGTCATTTAGAAGTGTATCTCTAATCAGAATTTACTTTTTGTTCCTCATAATTAATCATCAAAATGTGTACTACATTTGGTTACTTTAACAAATTGTGTAATAAGTCTAAAAACAATTTTAAAAAAGGAAAAAATACAACTCTGAGCTTTAGGTGGTAGTTGTTAGAGAAAAGTAAGATGGGAGATCAATAAAAAAATAATTTAAGCATAAAACTAATTTTCAAAAATTCTGTAGGGATAGCAGAGTCAAATTTTGAGTTCAATAAAAATGTAATAAAGTAAAATTTTGGCTATCAGAAACAGCAACAGAAGTAAATTATTCATGTATATTTAAAATATGTGATTAGGTATGATTATGGATAGTTCCAAATCTCTATTTAGATTTCACAAAATAAATTTTAAACAGTAGCATAAGGGTTTCACTTTAAAAATAGTCAGAAATACACTGGACATTATGGGCTTTGCAACTAGTAAATAAAAAGATAATACTACGCTTAATGGTATTACAATAAAAATAAAATTGTGCAAGGAGGTGAAAGTTATTTTAGGAGACAGCATACAAAAATCTGAAGAATACTGTTCTTTACCATTGAGACATTCACCTATGACTTCAAGAACTTGCCATCTTTAAGTGAATCTATGTTTTAAAGACTTATGAGAACCAATCTTATGATATATCTAGAGAAATAAAACATTATAATTATTATTTGTATATTATTTGAATGAGTATAGTCATTAACCCTGGAAAAGTATTTTTTGATAATGTCCAGAAAAGTGATTTATAACTTATAATGTTTTTTTAGTCCTTTTTGTACATTTTTTGGTTCTCACATTCATTATTTAAATTACTGTATATACAGGGTCCAGCGCAGATAACACCCTTCTTATTACAAAATTTTAATTAAAAAATCATAAGCATGTAATTCTGAAATGTATCACACTCAAGCATGCCATATGGCATAGTAGGTGAAATGTTAAAATTGAAACTATAAATTATTACACCCTATTATTATCTTACCAACCACACACAAGCAGGCATTACTTCTGTCAGATCCTGTAGATGCAACATAGCTTCTCCTTTTAAAAGCCATTAAACCAATGCCTGACTTGTCATAAAATAGTAGCTTTTCTTGTAATCTTATTTTCTTATTCAAATTTTCATGTTTAAGAAGAAAAGCCTTCTAATAAAACTATACTTGACATGCTATTTTTCAAATGTCATCAACTTTTTCTTTTTACATACATCTTTAATAGGTTTCCCCATTTCATACATAGTTTATTGCAAAATGTTTGGCATCAATATTAAATTATGAATTATTTCATATTGGTCTACATAGCTTTCTAAATGCTATTAAGCCCAATTCATTATACAGCAGTTTAATGGCATAGATCATTTATTCATATTTTAATACAAACTTCTTCCCTGATCACTGGCCTTTGAATTCTACTTACCCTTGTTTTTCTACTTCAATTTTGGAATATAGGGACAAACAGATAGGGTATTTTTATGTTACAATTTTTCTCTAGAAATTGTAGGAAATGTGTAATAATAAATAGACGACTGTAAAGCTACAAGAAATCGGACATCCTGACTACAAGGACTGAAAATAGAAGACTTTCCTTAGAATTAGCACCATAGGTACTGAGGAATAACTTAGTTTACTAGCACCAACAAAAATGTCTTCTTTAGCTTATTGACATCAGTAAAACTTATTACTATTCATGTAATTGTTTCCCTTCCCTTTCTCAAAAAATCCTTGCCTTCAAATCATGATTAGAACACATTCGTATTTCTTCCTGAATAGTCATTCTTTGATGAAAGAATGACTATTGCCTCTCACTTTGGTTTTACTTTTAGGTTGACGGTATTCAGGGAATGACATAAAGAATATAATCAAGGATTGACTGCAGACTGTATCACAGCAGTCTGTTTTATTTATTAAGGTTGGGAACCATGTGTTATGAAACAGTTCCATAGTGAATTAATTTATACAATTGGTTTGCTTCAATGTCATTACACTTAAAACTTTAATTTTGAAAAACCATAAAAAATAACATTTCTGTAAGGAAGTAAATCCCTCGTATGGATTCAGTGCTATTTCAGACTTTCAGCAGACATCCCTGTTAATTAGAGCTATATAAAAAACTTTAAAGAATGATTACAATTTTATAATAAAGAAAACTTCAATTTGCTATATTTAAGGGTAAAAAAGGGCACCATAGTACTATGCCAAGTTCAAGATTCTTTACCCAGGATGTAGAAAAGTGGGAGCAATGTTGCTCCCAACTTTTATTGTATGAAGATGTTTCACTGTTTATTGAGCAGTCAGGCTGTGCCACAGGATAGAATACAACATGAGTGTGGCTACAGTCCAGACGTATGTAAGTGCCCCGGCAAGGGCGCGGTGCATGATTTGAGATGGCTGAGGACTGATAATGTGCACATCAGACTCAAATGTACAGGGTTTACTCACATCAAGAAGAGAGATTGTGCCCAAGATTTAGACCTTTGCATTGTTTAGGTGCTCCATGGGCCAGTGGGTTTCTTCTGCAGCCAAGAACTTCACGTACTGTTGCAGTGGAAGGACCGTGGCCCACCAACAACGGGGTCTGCCATACAAAAAGGACCACTGACGTGCACTGCAGCAAACCAAAGGAGAACACATTCAGTCTGAAACAGGGAAAGATGCTCCACACCAGGGGATAAACCCACAGTGATGGCTCTTTATCACCTAATTAGAAATATTCTAAGTTCACACCCATTCTTATGCAGCTAGCTGGAAGGGGTTCAGCTGTCTGGCTTGGCTGTCTTTTCCAATAGATGTGGACCAACTTCAAAAGTACAATTTAAAAAAAAAAACATATTGGATGCCTAAAGTTGTAGAACCACCAGATGGACCCAAGATGTAAGAGATCATGCTAGCAGAAAGAAAAAAAAAAAAAAAAACTAAACCTGCACTCACCTGAGGTAAACATACCTGATGTGCCTAAGAAGTTTCACCAGAAGAACTGACATTTGATGAAGAGCAAGTGTGCTATAGGCCAAGCTCTTTCTCTGTGAAGTCCAATGGCTGCTCCCAGAAAAAAGTGGAGAAGGTCCTAAGAAGAGTCTATGATGTTAATCTGGATCAAAGGAACAACTGTGCCTATGGTAGCAGCAAAACACTAGACCCAAATCTATTTCCTCTGGTCTCCACTTTGTAGCAAAAACCTTTGAGGGGTGAGGAATGGGAGGAAATAAGCATTCCTGCCATTAAGATATTAATGAAAACTCATCACAGATGGGAAGCTGTGGAAAACATGGGGCACTAAGGACTATTGTAGAGAGGGTCAGAATTACATGTTGAGCCCTACAACCTGGGTATGTGAGTAGACAAGGCCATATGCCTTGAGAAACGAAACAGGGTGCTTGCCTACACCTGAGGTGTAATCAATGCAACTGCGATTGCGCACCCATCACCACCACTTCCATACCAAGTTAATAAACTTTGAGTGACAAGTAACAGCAGAATATTACTGGGAGAGTGAAAAAACATGGCTCTATAATAAATCCAACAAGTTCAAGGACTGAAAGCACCTCACAAAGGATTCTGATTATAAATTCCTAACTGGGCAGGTCATGGTGGGTAGTCACAGTCCAGGCCTATAAAAGGTTTACCTTTGTCCTAAGGAAGACCGGTCCATTGTTCTTGTGCATCTAGGTTAACACACCTTTGAAATGCCAGGAGCAATATTCTCTTTTAGACCCCTCAGAGGTATAACCACCTTCAAGGGCACATAATTCTGTCAACTATCCTGTAATCCAGTCATAGAGATATGCCTGCCTTGCTTTCTCCCTCCGTCATGTATTTTTTTTTTAATTTTCCCTCCTTAATTCCAAAAGCATAAAATGAACTGCAAAACTGTTATTCTCTGGAGCACTTGAGATCTTCCTTTCCAGCATGTCATCTGTTTGGCTCAAATAAACTGAAATAAACTCTTACAAAAATTCTCTATAGGTTTGGTTGTTCTTACATCAACAAGCGGAACAAGGAGGGAAAAAAGCATACAGAGAAAACCTCTCCCAGGTACACACACGTGGGCTGCGGGTTTGGTCCCCAGTCGGGGCACATTTGGAAGGCAGCCAATTGATGTTTTTTCCCACATCAATATTTCTCTCCCTCTCTTTCTCCCTCCAGTCCCTACTCTCTAAAGTCAAAAGTAAAAATGAAAATCAATAAAGGGTCCACATAAGTAACATTAGAGAGAGAGAACTTTTATAATAGTTTATTTAAGTCAAACTGATCACATTTCAGGAAAGCAAGATCACAGGTGCTCTAGAGAATGACCATTTTGCCCTTAATCTTATACATTTGGAATCAAGGAGGGGCCTGAGGAAGATCACATGAAGGTGGGTAGAAACTGAATTACAGGATAGTTAACAAAGTCATGTGCCCCTTGCGGGTGGTTATGCTTCATGAGGGTTGGAAAAAGGGTTATTCTGGCATTTCAATGGTCTATTAACCTAGATGCATGAGAAAAATGGCCAAGGACTTGTTTAAGGCAACGATATGCCAAAGATATACTTTACTAAGAAAGTTATGTGCCTGGGGCTGGACTATCCAACCATGACCTTCCAGTTAGAAATTTACGATCAGATTACCTTACGAGGTTACATTGGGCCAGATTTGTTATAATGTCTTTTTATCATACACAGAAGCCTGAGGAGCAATGGAGTTTGCTGTATGAGTAACAAAATCAAATCTGTAGAAACCTCTAGGTGGACTAATTCAAATGCCTACCCTAAAGGCCTGCCTGCAGAGCAAAAGACCTGTCCATTTCCAGGGACTGGATCTTTCAACCTCATTGTTACAGTTCTAGACAACATATCTGGTTCCCAACTTCCAAAACAACAGCATTACAAGTTATATAAAAAGATGAGAAAATATACATTCAGAAGATACAAAGTGAATATCAAAATCAGTCTCATATATGACACATATTTTAAAGATCCTAATCAAAAAGTGGAGAAAAGATACCAAATGCACCAAACCATTTTAAAAAATCTATATATTGGTCTTTAAGAAAATTTTAAAAAATTGTGTGAAAGACAATATAAAGAAAATAAAAAGTCAATTCACAGACTGGGATAAAATATTTCCCATTTTGCTGTGACAAAAGACTTGTATTCATAAAAAATAATTATTAAAACTCAACAATATACAAAAAAATAAAAAACTTGGCAAAAGATCTAGACAGACAGCAAACACATACACACACACAATGTATATATTATATGTTATGTATATATTATATATAATGTATATATTATACATATACAGATAACAAATAAGCTTATAAAAGCATTTTCAACATAATTATGCAAAATTGAAAATTTAAGCCACAAGGGATACCACTACACACCTGTTAGAATGTCTAAACTCAGACAAAACTTGCAATGTCATGTCCTGGGGAGGAGGCACAGTGAGTGAGACTTTCATAGAATGCTCTTGACGGTGTAAAATGGTGCAGTCACTTCGAAAAACAACTTGACAGTTTCTTATTGAGTTAAATATGTACATACCTGTGACCCAGTGACCCTGCTAGATATATACCCCAGAAGAAAGGTCACATATAGTCACATAAAATCTGTATGACAATATTTATAACAACGTATTAATAATTACTGAAGTTGGAATCAACCTAGATATTCTCTAGTAAGTGAATAAACGAACTCTGGAATAAACTCTGGATTCATGAAACGAGGTGAATAAATTTTGAATGCATTTTGTTAAATGAAAGGAGCCGAATCCACAGGCTCCACAGTGCATGATTCCATTTACATGGTCCTTTGGAAAAGGCAGAACTGTATTCAGGAAAACAGAGCACTATTTTCTTGGAGTTAGGGAAAGAATTTAAGGGGTACCATGGGGAAAGAAATTGCTTGGCATTGAACTATGTTGTTAGACACACAACCATGCATTTGTCAAAAAGTATACAATTGTACCCAACAAAAAGTGAATTTTATTGTATCTGTTTTTTAGTAAAACAGAAGTGTTGGTGTAAGATGGAAAGTAGATTGTGACTAATGGATCCAGATTTAATTGTATTACAAATAAATAACATAACTGCAGTGAAGGGAATAGGAAAAAAGTGCTGACCTTAATATTTTTGGAAAATATATATTTTTAATGTATTTTATTGATTATGCTTTTACAGTTGTCCCACTCTGACCCTCCACTTGGTATCCCCCATTCCCTCCAGCAATCCCCCCTCCTTAGTTCATGTCCATGGGTCATGTAAATAAGTTATTTGGTTCTCCATTTCCTATACTGTACTTTACATCCCCCTATTTTGGACCTACCAATTTGTACTTCTTAATCCCTGCGCCTTTTTCCTCATTCTCCCTCTTCCCCCTCCCAACTCACAACCCTCCACATGATCTCCATATCTGTAATTCTGTTTCTGTTTCCTTGTTGCTCAGTTTGTTTTTTTAGATTCAATTGCTGATACTTGTGAATGGATTACCATTTTAATGTTCATAGTTTTGATCTTTTTAAAAATAAGTCCCTTTAACATTTCATATAATAATGGCTTGGTGGTGATGAACTCCTTTAGCTTTACTTTGTCTGGGAAGCACTTTATCTGTCCTTCCATTCTAAATGATAGCTTTGCTGGATAGAGTAATCTTGTATGTAGGTCCTTATTTCCATGATTTTGAATATTTCTTGCCAGTCCCTTCTATTCTGCAAAGTTTCTTTTGGGAAATCAGCTGACAGTCTTATGGGAACTCCTTTGTAGGTAACTATCTTCTCTTGCTGCTTTTAAGATTCTCTTATCTTTAACTTTTGGAATTTTAATTATGATATGTCTTGGTGTGGTTCTCCTTGCTTTCATCTTGTTTGGGGCTCTGTGCTTTCTAGATGTGTCTGTCTATTTCCTTACCAAATAAGGGAACTTCTCATTTATTATTTTCCACTAAGTTTTCAATCTTTTGCTCTTCTTCTTCTCCTTCCAACACCCCTATGATTCAAATGTTGGTACATTTGAAGATGTACCAGAGGCTCCTTAGCCTATCCTCGTTTTTTTCTTTTTTTATTCTTTTTTCTTCTTGTTATTTTGATTGAATATTTTTTTCTTTCTTAAGTTCCAAAACATTTATTTGATTTTTGGCTTCATCCACTCTATTGCTGGTTCCCTGAAAAATTTTCTATCTTTCACTTAGTATAAACTTCATTTCTGTCTGGGCTGGTTTTTGTTTTGTTTTGTTTTGTTTTTTTTTATTTTTGGTGTTAAGGTACCCAATGGGTCCCTTGAACATTCTAATAACCAGAATTTTGAACTCTGCATCTGATAGATTGCTTATCCCCATTTTATTTAGTTCTTTTTATGGAGTTTTGTTCTGCTCTTTTATTTGGGCCATATTTCTTTGTCTCCTTATTTTGTCAGCTTCCCTGTGCTTTTTTCCCCTCATTTTCTTTCTGTGTATTATTTTGTCCTCATTTTGTTTTAGGTTTTTTTTCTCCTCCTTTTATTTCTGTGAATTAGGTAGAGCTGCTTTGACTCCATGTCTTAGTTGCATGGGCTACTATAGAAAAGTGCACTGGTCAATTAGATGGGGTTGAGCCTCAGGTAATTGCCAGAGCAGGGTAACCTGTGTGGCAGCTCTGTGGCTGTATATGGGGGAGGACTCAGAAAGGTTACATAGCCTCTGCTTGACAACTGGAGTTCTGTCCAGCAGGAAGCTGTCTCCCAGCAATCGCTCTGATACCAGACACTTTGATTTCTCCCAGTATACCACTGGTTCCCTGGTGCTGAAGCCTAGAGGAAGTGAGTTTGTGTAAGTCCCAAGTCCACTAAGGGCTCTTTAAGAGGACTCTCCTGAGAATCCAGCAGTTTCTTCCGTTGCCCCAATCCCAGTGTTTTTTACAACCAGAAGTCATGAGGATTTATCTTCTTGGCACTGGATCCCTGGGCTGGATGGCGCCATGTGGGGTTGGGATCCCTCACTCCTGAGGTGTCCGTCCCAATTTTTATCCACTGTACACGGGTGTGGGACTGTCTGTTTTGTGTCTCCCCATCTGTTTGCACCTCTCGGCTTCTCGGTGCTTCTCCGCGAATGTCTCCATGTCTCTACCCTTCCTACCTGTCTGGATGAATGTGGCTTCTTTAATTCCTCTGTTGTCAGACTTCCATACAGCTTGATTGACGATTCTGGGTGATATTTGTAGTCTAGTTATAATTTTTGCTGTGGTTGTACAAGGAGGTGAGCCATGTTTACCCATGCTTCCAATCTTGATCAGAAGTCCAAAATCTGAAAAATATTTTTTTAATGGATACTATTGTTATCAGACAAGGACTGGCCTGGAGCTGATCTGCCTCAGGCTGGCCTGTACTGTGTGGGGTTTTGACTTTATGTAGGAAAGATTTCACAGGTGATTTTGAGAGTATGTTTATTAAAGCTGGGGACAATGAAACAAAGGAGGGACTTTGGGTAGAAGAAGCAACAGGACAGAGCCTATGCACTGCTTTGGTTCCCTAGAAACGTTATAGGAAAGAAATAAGACAAGGCTGGGCTACTTTTAGCTCACTGGGAAGTCTGAGGAGAGGAAAAGGGAACCTTAAGAAAAAGGATCAGGGGCCCTTAGAGTCTGGGAGCAAGTAAAAAAGTTCATGCCCAAGAAGGGGCATGACGTGCTCCAGAGCAAGCCTACCCTGTGTCTTTGTCCTGAAGGCCTTTTATCTCTCTTCTATGGATAAGAATTTCAGAGGAGGCTTTCAGTAGAATATTCGTCAGTTTTCCAGGCATGAGTTTAATATGCTGATACATCAAAATTAGTGTATTATGGAGTGGGCTAGGATTTTTTCTGGTGTCTCTGGTTTATTATTGTACTTTTGTCTTGGGTCTATCTGGCTCTAAAGGGGTTTTTGTTATTTATTCCCCTGACTTCATCTGTCCTTGGAATTAGCTGGTATAAATGGTATTAATTTGGTCTCTGTTCTTTATTATCCCTGACCAGCATGATTTAAGTTATTTATTCTCTGTTTGGGGAAGAAAAGTATAAATGATTTGCTTTCAAGTGTCCTTGCTTAGGGGAGATATGGTTTTGTGATTCATCAGCTGGCTATAAGTTATTCAAATTATTTGGCCTTGTTTAATTTTCTTGTCTCAAGTTTCCTTGTTCCAGTTGCCTGGCAATTTTCCTGACTTATAACTATCATGTCACACTGTGAGACTAAAGATAAAAACAACTGTACACAAACATCTCACTGTAGTTAAATTTGCTTTTCATAGAAATTTGGCTTGGAAATTCTTAAACTATTTAATTGGTATACTATTTTTGAACAAACTATGTAAATACATAATAGATAGTAAGAATTAGATAAAGAGGTTACAAATAAGAGAGGAAAGTTAGAATGAACCCTGTTGGGTTAGATTGTAGTTGATGATGTTGACTCATTTAAAAAACATGTATATTCAGAAAAATTATACATGAATGTGTATGCATGAATTAATACACATAGTTTTTCTAATTTTGTCCTTTGAGATAGGCTAGAAACAGCGACATTCCAGGTTTAATGAGCACTGTTAGCACCCAGATCCTGGTTTCCAAACACCACTCTCCAATAAAAAGAATCAGGGCCCCTTTGAGAACTGGGCAATTCCAAGAGTGGGGCAGGGAAAAATATAACATGAGTCTGGAGCATCTGGCAGTGCTAAAAACTCAGGAGGCACTTCAAAACAAAACAAAAGGATAGGGGTTTGTTAGCCTATTAAAAAGGCAAAGGGACCAATTTGAAAAGAGTCTCTAATGACCAAAATTGGGGCAACTTGAGCAACTAAAAAATAGTATATGTAATAACTCAATGAGCAAATAGATACCTGATATCATAATGATATCAATGAATTGAAGAATCAATAAATGTGGAAGTGACAACTAGTCCTTAACAAAGAATTTCAATTAATGATGCTAAAATTAAACAGAAATAGAATATATACATATACTCAAAGTATCTTCTCCCAAATATTTTGTAATTAGAAAGGGGGAACAGTAAGGTTATACTGAAGCATCCTAGCAGATGCCTCCTTAGTCGAGTGATCATGACGAACATCATATGTAACTTATGTCCACATCACGCACCCACTTACATGATGCACCAAGACGGACCATCTGCTGTCATATAGCTCCAAATAATGAGTAACCTCAAACTAAGCCTGAGAAAACACTAGACAATCCCAAATGAAGGGCCTTGTACAAAATAACTGGCTGATAATCTTCAAAATGTCCAAGATATGTAAGACAAGGGAAAACTGAAGACTTGTCATAGATTAGAGGAAACTAAGAAGACCTAAATAAATGCAATGTGGAATCCTGTATTGGATCCTGGAGAAGAAAAGGGTATTAGCTGAACAACTTATCCAAATAACTAAATTCTAAATAACTTCTAAACTTTAGTTAACAATATTGTACTAAGAACAAATTCTTAGTTTTGACTCATGTTCTACAATCATAATATATTAATGTAAGGAAATCAGAATAAAGGGTATTTGTAGAACTGTTGAACAGTTCTCATTTATGTATATTATGAAGATAGATAAAATAAATTTTGTGGTGATTACTTTTAAAATTGCATAAGAATGGAGTTAATTCACATGAAGAATATAATTTATGAGTATATTTATTCAAATAATTTTAAATGCTTAAATAATAAATTTTTCTTTGTATTTTTATTTGTGATAATATAATGATAAGCCTCAGACTGAATGAAAACATAGACTATTCTTAAATCCTAAAAAAGACTAATGGGATAAGACATTTTACATAATATATATAGCATTCATATATGTATTAATAATACATGTAATACCAAAGCACAATAGTACATATGGAGTTATTATTTTTCATGCATCTGAGAATGACTGGTGTACAATGGAATAACGTTGACTCAGGGAAAGCATATCAAAATTTTCAAGAAGCTTATAAAAAATTAAACTATACAGCAAAGACCAAAAATATAGCAGTACTGTGGAGTCCCTATTTGTTAAATTTGACTACTTGACATATTAGTATGTTAATATGTACATTAACAAATCACACATAAAAACAAACAAGTAATAAATTCCAACAAAAACAAGTGAAAAAAAATGCAATTATTTATGCTTCCAACAAGAATTCTGACTTTTGCTCTAATTAATGCTGTTCAAGTCACACAATCTTCAGCTACAGGTTTTGCTGACATCAATTCACCTTATTATTTTAACGATTTCTACATGTTAATTTATTTTATGAGTTGCATTTCATAGTGCACTTAGGCATGTCAGTCTGGGCATGCTAGGCCTAATTCACATTTCGTTCATTTGATAGCTTATGGCTTTCAGTCTTATGACTAATAACCTACCATGTGTAAATAAATGCCAAATGGTTCACACTCTGTTCTGTCTCATTGCTTAATTGTCTAAATGCAATGAAAAGGAATAAAGTGTTGAAATCTATAATTTATTAATTTACAGCAAAACATTTGAATGATCTTATTCTCTATGCACCGGTATTCACTGATATTTTGAAAGGCCACAAAATGAAATACTGTGATATTGCTTCAAAGAAGCAAAATTGAATATGAAAAGTTTTATAAAGGAAAATTGGATATAATCAAAATCTTGGATTTAGTCAAAGGATGACTTCCTGAGTAGTTGTAATCTTATTTCTGGGAATAGCATTGAAAGTTTTATCATTTTGGATAAATTCAGTGAGTCCTAGTGTGGTCAGATAACATTTTTTTTTTAGCAAGGCACTTAAGGTGTGCCAGACGTGGCATATTTTGTTTACTCCTCTCAGAGCTACATTAAGAGGCAAATACTTTTATTACCCTTATATTAGAGATGATAAACAGATATGCATACCCAGGGTCTCAGGTTGATGAGTGGCAGAAACAGGATCTGTACAGGCGGTCTAATTTAATAGCTTCTGACTCAATTACTTGGCTGCATTTTATCCCTCATTGAAATCAGCAATGAAGCAAGGGACTGGGTTGTGTGGGCATTTCTGTAAAACCATCGATTATGTTGCTTCTTTATGCCAGTTGGGAGGGGTGTTGGGGGATGAGTGAAAAAGATGAGGGGATTAAGAAGTGTAGATTGGTTGTTGCAGAATAGTTATGGAGACATGAACTATGGCATAGAAAATACAGGCAATAATATTGTAATAACTATGTATGGTGTCAGGTGGGTACGAAATTTATCAGGATGATCACCTCGTAAGTTATATAATGTCTAATCATGGGAGTGTACACCTGAAACTATTATAATGTTGAATGTCAACTGTACTTGAAAAATAAAAATGATTAAAAATAAATAAATCATACTAAGAAGGATGTTCCGTACATTAGGTATTCATGTATTTTATTTTCTTCTATAATTTTATTTTGTTTTTTAATTAAAAATTTAATCAACCTGAATACATTTTGTTTTAAAATATGAAAAATATGCATTTTTATCTCATCTGAAATTTTTTATAAATAATACATTTTCTCAAGGAAGGCCTTGAAAAGATCAAGAACAATACTGAAGATTACATGGATTTAGATAGTAATAAGTTCAGTTTAAATTTTCTAAAATATTCAAAATGGCCCTATTTTTCAAACTAATAAAAATATCTTGCTCATGGGTAAATCTGTTTAACTCAATAGTCTTAGATGCAGTCAGTCAGGGTGAGTTTTATGGCCTTTTACTATTGTTCTAAAACAACTGTTCCTGTCACAGCTGTGTAGAGTTATCCCATTCATCCACAAATTTAGAACTTGAATAAGAAATTGTGCTTTTGATGTCAAATCTTTTTATAAGTATATGAACATTCTTATTAAAATACTATATTGCATGCATTATTAATATGTTCATTATAGAAACAATACAATTTAAATAAAATATACCTTTTTCAATGTGTATGATATTGTGGGAAAAATATTTTACTGTAAGAGACACTAAAAATCAATAATATTTTTTTAAAGATTTTTTATTTATTTTTTATTTTTAGAGAGGGGGGAAGGGAGGGAGAAAGAGAGGGAGAGAAACAGCAATGTGTGGTTGCCTCTCACATGGCCCTCACGGGGACCTGGCCCGCAACCCAGGCATGTGCCCTGACTGGGAATCGAACTGGGACCGCTTGGTTCCCAGCCGGCGCTCAATCCATTGAGCTACACCAGCCAGGGCAAAAAATCAATAATATTTTTAAGGAATGGATCAAGTTAATATAACTAGTTAAACTTCTCTGAAGATATAATTTTAATAATCTGATATAGAGCCTGATCATAACTATTTTAAAAAGTATCTTTGGTGGCCCCGAACCGGGACCGTCTGGTTCCCAGCTCGCGCTCAATCCACTGAGCTATGCCAGCCAGGGCTATTTAGGAAGATTCTTAACAAATTATGGAACAGATTAAAAAATTGAAGATTTCTAGGTAAGCAACTAACATTATTACCAAATACCAATCCTAATTTGGAATTTCAGCAGTTAGTTGTGATTAACTAAGATGGCATTGGTCAAAAAATCATGGTGATTAAAGCTATTTATGAACTTAATGTGATAGCTACTAAAATGCATCATTCTCTTCTTGTTAATGGAATAATTTTATATATTTAGGAAATGTATTGTTTTAGAAAGGAATATCATAAAATCATATGTTCACATGCTAATGGCTCTCACTTTAATTTTGCACTGTTTTAATCTCAACTATTATAAATTCATTTAAAAATGAATCCCATAAAACACAAAATAGCTATATTATTCACCAGAAAGTCAGTATATGAGATATAAGAAAAATAGAATGCTTTAACTCAATGTGAATTACTTAAACTTTGAGGCAATATATGAAATAGAATAACACCATTAAAATTTTACGATAAAAGTGTTACTTCAATTATAATCGACAAGTATTGTAAATAGAGAAAGAATATAATTCTTATCCTTGAAAAAAAAAGGTAGATATTACTTCTTCCAATGGAACCACTTGAAATATACTTATCAAGGCCCAGGCTAAGGCTGCAGGTGCTTCATGCCTCCGTGCTCCCACCACCCCTCCAGAGCTGCGCTGGCTGTGAGCTGCCCATGAGCTGCCTGGCACGGCTAATGTTTCTCCTCTTTCTCTACTGATCAGGCTCCTAGGACTAAGGTGGAACACCCAGAGCATAATCAGTGTACAACGGTAATGGCAGGAAGCTTACAATACTCATGACATTCCCTCCACTTCCCCCAAATTTGAACCACTCTCCTTACACTGAGTCCTTTCTCAGGACCTCCTTGATTTTTCAAGCGAATAGGTTCCTTCTCACCAGGCTTCTGAAAAAAGAAAGAAAAAAAAAAGAAAATATTGAACACGTGTAACACATCAAGATTAAGATGTACTTATTTCATTATAAAATTTGAAAATTCATTGAAAATCAAAATAGTATTATAAAAATTAAAATGTAGTGAATGATTTATGAAGATTAACATTTTAAAGTGTTACTAATGGTATTTAAGAATATTTTGCCATTAAAGTTCAAATGAGATTATTAATTAAATGCTGCAATGTAAAAACACAACAAAACACCCTTTTGATGTATTTAACTACTTTTACTTCAATAGACGTTTTTTATAGAATACATATATATGCAAGAAATTGGACAATGGGATATGTCTTTATAATATGTGGAAAGTTTTTTAAATATGTGAAATATTTAATCTGTTTTCAAGGTGTATTACACACCATGATGCAGACATGAAATTACACATGTTCCTAAATTAAATTTACCATCAAAGATGGAAACTTAGTGAATGACTTTACCATTATAGTTTGATCTCTGGAGTCCTGAGTTTATCACTTAGAGGAGATGATGTTTCTAATCATCAACTTTATCCTCTATTAAATGGTCTTAATACACAAACCAACTTTATAAAGCATCAGTATGTTAATACATATAACTTATTTTTATATAATATATGCATTATATATAATATATAAATTATACATATAACATATGTGTAAATTATATATAACTTTTATGTTTATAACATGTATATTTGTATATATAAATAATATATAATTTATCTCAGGCTAAATAAAATATATATTTCAGCCTAAATAAAATATACTATATATTTAATATATATCAGTCTAAATAAAATATATTATATATTTTATATATATAATTTATCTCAGATTAAATTAAAATTCAATAAATCTTAGCTTGCCTTAATCTTTCAGAAAAATATATAAATTGAGTATCTATTCTGTTACCCTGCACTGTATATTTTTCTTCTGTTAAAATATTGAAAGTCATTAATCCACTCAAAATAATACGGGTAAAGAAATATTAGACTCGGGTAATTTTTCTTCAGACACTTCTCTCCCCTTAAATAAAGTGTTTCCCTCAAATCAGATGGATATCTCTTTTATTTATTTATTTATTTATTTACATTTACAGGGGTGACATTGGTTAATAAGATCCTATAGGTTTCAAGTGTACATTTCTGTGATACGTGTTCTGTGTATTGCATTGTGTACCAAAAGACATTTTGGTTGTTTCCATGTTTCGAACATTGTGAATAATGCTGCAATGAACATAAGATGAACATATATCTTTGCAAAAAAATGTTTTCAAATTTTTCAGTTAGGTACCCAGAAAAGGTCATACGGTAACTGTATTCTTAAGTTTCTGAGAAATCTCCATACTGTTCTAGTTTACTTTCCCACCAGCAATGAATGAGGGTTTCCTTTTCTCTACAACCTCTCCAACATTTACTTGTTGAGAATATCCATTCTAACAGGCGTGAGCTATCTCACTGATGTTTTGATTTCCATTTCCCTAGTGGCTAGTGAAGTTGGGCATCTTTTCATATTCTGTCGGCAACTTGTATGTCTTCTTAGCAGAAGTGTCTTTTCAGGTCCTTTGCCCATTTTTTAATTGGATTGTTTGTTTATTTGGTGTTGAGTTATATGTGTTCTATATTATGTTGGCTATTAATCCCTTGTTGGAGCTGTTGTTTGCAAACATAGTATCCCATTTGGTTGGTTGCCTCTTTTATTTTGTTGATTTTTATTTTTTATTTATTTTGTTATGCTGTGCAGAAGCTTTTTAGTTTGATATAACCCTACTCATTTATTTTTTAGTTTACTTTCCTTGCTTTTGGGGTCAAATTTATAGAATCTTCTCTGCCCTGGCTGGTGTAGCTTAGTGGATTGAGCGCGGGCTGGGAACCTAAGGGTCCCGGTTTGATTCCCAGTCAGGGCACATGCCTAGGTTGCAGGCCAGGTCCCCGTGAGGGCCATGTGAGAGGCAACCATACATTGCTGTTTCTCTCCCTCTCTGTCTCCCTCCCTTCCCCTCTCTCTAAAAATTAAAAAAATAAATAAAGAATCTTCTCTAAAGTCAAGGCCCATAAGTTAGTACCCATGTTTATTTCCATGTAATTTCTTATTTTAAATCTTCTTTTCAGGTACATTTTGAATTAATTTTTCACATGAGGACAAACTGTAATCAACTTGCATTCTTTTGCATGTGGTTTTCCATTTTCCCCACACCATTTGTTGAAGAGGCTTTCTTTTCTCCAGGGTATGTTTTTAACTCTTTTTTGAAAATTATTTGCCTATATACAAGGTCTTTCCAGAAAAAGGCCACCCATTTTAATACAAGAATGGTTTACATGACATCAGTGTAACCTGGCAGCCAAGGAGAGTGGACTGGAATGCTCATGTGTGAACAATGATGACTTTACTGTACTAGTCAGTGGGGGCAGTAGATGCCATTGAATGAGCATGTGCACTATGCAGCCATTGCTTTCAAAATGACTGAGCAAGTAGAGCAACAAATCTGCACCAAATTTTGCATTAAGCTTGAACATTTCTCCACAGAAACTATTTGGATGACTCAGCAGGCTATAGCTCTGGGCAATTGGTAATTGGCAGCTTCATCGCAACAATGCATGGATTCTTGTGTCACGTCTTGTGCAGAGTTTTTTGTGAATCATTAAATCACCCAGCTCATTCAGCCTCCTTACAGCCCAGATTTGGTGCCCTGTGGCTTCTGGCTCTTCCCAAAACTAAAATCACTTTTGAAAGGTAAGAAATTTCAGACTGTCAATGAAATTCAGAGAGTACAGCAGGGCAGCTGATGGCAATTGGGAAAATTGTGTGAGGTCCACAGTGCCTACTTTGAGGGGCTTTGATGCTTCACTGCCCTGTGTTTCTTGTATCTGCTGCAGTAAATATCTCTGTTTTTTCATAGTGCATGACTGGATACTTTCTGTACAGAACTTGCATGTGTGGTATTTATCTGTAGGCCCTCAGTTCTGTTTTGTTGGTCAGTGTGTCTGTTTTTCTGCCAATATCATGCTAGTTTGACTATAAAAATATTTTGTTCAGTAGTATAATTTGAAGTCAGGCAGTGAGATGCCTCTACTATTCTTTTTTTCTAATTGTTTTGGCTAGTCGAGGTCTTTTGTGGGTTCACACAAATATAATGATTTTGTTCTATTTCTTTAAAAGAATCATTTAGATTTTGATGGGTATTATGTTAAATCTGTATATTGATTTGGTAACATTGACATTTTAACTATGTTGATTTTTCTAATCCATAAACATGGAATATTTTTCTATTTTTATTTTCTTCTCCACATAGTGTTTCCTTTATCATTACAAAATACCCATCTTTGTCTCTTGTTATCTTTGTTTTACTGAAACCTACTGTATTTTTTGGACTATAAGACACACTTCCCGCCTAAATTTGAAAGGAAAATGTGGGTGCATCTTATAGTCCAAATGTAGCTTACCTGAGTTCTGTTTACATTTACATTGGTGAAATATTATGTTATTTATGTTATTAAATATTTTACCACATTTTTTGCTACAAATTTTTTTTCCTAGTTTCCTCCTCTAAAACCTAGGTGTGTCTTATGATGCGGTGCATCTTACAGTCCAAAAAATATTGTAATTGTCATATAAGTATGGCTATATTTGCTGTTCTATAGATCCTATTTGCTTGGAGACTCATTTGCCAAGTATAAATAGACTTGCAGATGACTAAACTGACATAAAGCCCATTAAAATTTGAACAATTTTATTGTATTTGCATATAAATTTCTTGATTTAAGGGGACTTTAACTTATTTGTGTTTCTACTGCTTCTGTCCAAAGTGTTCACACTAAAATTTTTTGAATGATTGGGTGAGTAAATATCTCCTCGGTTTCTATCTATTGGTCCTATTAATTTTTCTCTAGAAAAAGACAATTATGAACTAATTGATGGTATAAACAAAGTAATTTATCAATGTATTCTCTTTTATGTTATCTATTTTTACATAACCCATTTTGTGGGTTATGATCTTAACTATTTATTTGTTCACAGTTTTATGCCTGGGCAATGTGGAAAGAATCCAGCTTGAGTGACTTTGCTGTCCTCCACGTGGTGAAGGCTTGGGGGTCGCATGAACCTATGGTCAGCTACTGGGTCAACTGCACCACTGCTGGTGCTTTATGGCCTCACATGGCTGAGTCATCAGCTGAGACCTCTGGAAAAGTGAAAATGTGAGGGTCATTCTTTTTTGTAGCATTATATATTTTCTTCGTTCCAAATAGCTGTATTTCCAAAAGACAAATTTTTTAGATTGAATTATATGTAAACTCAACCACATATTAGAGAATTACTTTCATAGTGTGTCTCTTGAATACAGAATGTCTAGTTCTGACAAGAGCACAATAGAGTGAATGCAAAAAATTGGTTATGGCTAATTTATAAAATTGTGGCCTTTTATTCATACATCATTTTCTCTTTGAATGTATTATCAAGTTCAATGTTATTCACATGGAGTAAACTGTTGGATAATCCATTTGGGAAAGAAAACAGTTAACATTCACTAGAGCTATTTAAAGTTTAAATACTTTGCCAGCCTGCATCAGTTGATTTCCACTTGTTATATGGTGACATGAGGTAAAATTTCAAAGCATATTGGTGTTAATAACTTATTTTTTTAAACTCTAGGGTAGGCAGAATACTACTCTCAAAGACGCCCACATACTAATCTTGGAACCAGTGAACACATTATCATACGTAGCAAAAGGAAGTTAATATGAAGGGAATTATTCTGGATTGTATGAATAGACCCAAAATAATCGCATAAATCATTTAAATTGGACGAGAAAGACAAAAGTGTGGGTCAAAGAAATGAGACTACTGAAGGAGAAAGAGCAATTTGAAGAGCGGGAAAACACTGACCCGTCACTGTGGCTTTGAAGACGGAGGGAGGATGACGTGAGCCGAGGCTCATGCCAGTGGCCTTTAAACGCTGGGGCTCGCTTCTCAGTGACAGTCCACAAAGAAACTGGGGTCTCAGTGCTGTGGTGAAAAAATAAATTCATCAAATTTTCCAACAGCGCTTATATCAAGGAATAAGTTTCTCTCCCACAGTCTCCAGCAAGTTTTACATCCCGGCCACCATACACCTTAACTTTTAGATAGATGAGCCCTATTTGGAACTTCTGCCTTATGGTACTGTAAAATAACAAACTGTCATTCTGTGTGCTGGTAAATGTGTGGTACTTTCTTAGAGTGGGAATAGAAAACTAATACAGATCTCACACACACACACACACACATTATATAAGTGAAGAAATCATTGATTTTGTTGACATTAGATAAAAAAGGAATGAGAAATACTCAGTAGAAGATACACTGAAGCAGTACCAGCCTTGTGCAGAATTGAAGTACAGTGCTTCCCTACAGTATCCATTTTTACGTGGCCTCTTAGCAGAGATGAGGTGCCTGGGACTGATGGCGATGGTGCTGGGGCAATGGAGAGAACATTCTACATAAAAGATATGAGACAAAACTTGAAGATTGTGCAGGCCAGCCCATTCTTGAACATGAAGAGGCATGAAAGGATGTGTGTGCATGTAACTGTGTGTAACTGGATTTTGTCTGCTGATACATATGCAGAACTTCTCAGAAAAGGGCAGGAATAAATTGTCAAGAGATGCTGTTTAACTCTTGCATGGATTTTTTCCTGCAGTTTTAACAATCTCATCTCAGCTTTTTTAGAATAGGTCCTTTTTTCCTAAAATACACAGAATTTACATAACCATATTTTAATATTATTTTAAAATTTAATATAGACAAGTTATTTAAAAATAGTTTATAATATCACATATATTCCAATGTAACACAATAAACTAATGTCTGTGCCAAAATAAGAAATGTTACCCTGAATGAATATAATTATGATGTCTCGATTGAGAAAGACGACAGTCTTTCAATACTGAATGTTTTGTTACCTATTTATCCCACACCTGTTACTGAGAATTGCCCCAAACATATCTCTGTTGTGAATGTGAACCTGTGGCTCTGACCACCCAACAGACTTCAGTTTATTAAACCAGATTTGAAAGCCACAATATTACAAGCCAATATTTCACAAAACAATTATAGTCTAGTATTAACACATAATCATGAATTGTTAGTAAAACATTAAAATATCCAATGATATAAGATATTTAATTTTTAAGTGTACATTATACAAAAATGAACGGTAGCACAGTTCAATAAATGAGCAATACAAACACAGACAAACACATACTTTTCTCAGACACACAATATAGACTTGCACTCAACATGCACACGGAGCACAGACACACCCCACATGCACACTGCATAAACACACATGTCTGGGGCAAGTCACTGAACCCTAATAATGTACCTGTTTCCAAATACAATACAAATAGTGGCAGAATCATAAACATTCTAAGTTTAAAAATGTATAAGAGATATGAAGTAAAGTATGGAAAATATACATGGCTTTCCTTTGAACTCTAATGCTTATTTCAGTGTTACAAGTCACTGGAGTACTGTAGTAAAGATACATTTATTTTTATTACAAATAAATATATTATGAAAATATATTTTTCAAAATAAGTGTTACATAATATTTGGTCATGAGAAAATTATTAAATGTGAAATGAAAAATTAATTATTTAGTCTAAAAAAGGGTTAGGGAATGTCTAAAATTTAGATACTTCCAGTAATTGCTATTACCATTATAAATATGGTTCAATGAAAAAATCTAGCTAGATAAGTATAAGCACTCTTTCATTAGCGATATAAATATCTAGATGTCTGGATATGTATATCTGGATATAGAACATAGATATAGGTAGCTAAATATAAATATATGCATGTACTCACATACATGAACACAGAAATATGTGTTATCCTTATACATGTAAATACGCAGTTAACTAATGACATAACTTTTCTGGATATATATGTGTGTATGTGCCTTTTTGATGTTCTCAAGCATAGATAGGCATCTATATATCTCTAAAATATAAAAATATTTAGCTATAAGTATTTATTTATATGTATTCATTATTTTAATTCCTTAAGTCTTTATTTTACCTACAGGTATTTGTAAGTGCACAACACAAACATTCTAGACATCCTTGATTGGTATTTTCATTAAATAAATACAGGTAAAATCTGGAAAATAGTTATATACACAGATTCAATATGGTTGATATTTATATATTTGACATTTAATATGTTTACTTATTGAAAATTTTAGAGTTATTATTATATAGATTGCAAAAGGTAGATTAATTTTCTTTGGCAAACACAGACTTTTGTGTTGAAAGGAAATAAAAAATCAAAAGTTTGACTCATTTAGAATTTATAAATATAAAATAAATTGTAAGGATAAAAAGGGCAAAATCAAAATAATTATAATAAATTATAATACCACCTATAAACTAATTTTATTAAAATAAATAATATGTTTATTAAGTTTAAGCATATTTCAGCAAATGAAGAACATTTGAGTTTTCACCTTTGATTAAATTTTCAGATGATTATTAGTGTAAAGAGAGCAAGAAATAAGATGGGTAAATAGACAGATAAAAGATAGATACTCCAAGAAGCTCTCTGCAGATAAACCTTATTGACAACCATTATAAAGAATGACCTGTAAAAAAAGAAGACTGAACATGCCTTAGGATGAACCATTTATCTCTTCCTTTGCATCCTATTTTTCTAAAGATGTCTTTCTCTTTGGAAAGCTTCATATTTTTTAAATTTACTGAGTAGAGCTCTTTTCAATAAGTCAAATTTCTTTGGGACTAAAACATATAAAATACAAGACTCTTTTCATAAATTTTGTTCTTTTTTTGAATACATGGAACCCCCTATTTTAATTAATACAGCTGATCTTTTCAAATTAATTTTTCCTTCTTCAGTGAGATTAATAAAAAGTAATTGAAACATATTGAACTGTCTGGGGCTTTATTCATTTTCTAAGTTGAATTACATTAAAATACACATTCATTCTTTCCTAATTTAGTTTCTACCTGTTGGCATTAGTGATATAAGACATTGAAGTTTCAATATAATTGTATGATATATAAAATTGTTGATTTATAGAAAATTCATTATAAATCTTTGCTAGTTGGTATTTTGCCCAGGGGTGGAAATCATAACTCCAGCCTTATCTCTAAAGGCCAGCAATCTCTGGTTTTATGATCACAACTTGATTAGTAATATTTAAGCAGTAGTAGGTTCTGAGCCAAAATATGTTTCTGTGACCACAGATACTCCTTCCTCCTCATTGTCACAGTCCTGCTCTCCACTTTTGTTCTTTCTTTATTTTGAAGCTTGTATTCTCAGATGTCCCAGCCTCCTACAGGTATCAGGGCATGACTCAATACTATATCGCGAGAAAGTAGGACTTTGAATATCTCTCTTCTTTTGACCTCACTCCTAAAAAATTTATGCTTAAAACACATCTAATATTGTACCCTGCCCTGGGTACACATTTTGAATTTAATTCTTAGAACTACATAATTGTTTTGGACATCTGTTCTATAGTCTTCTTCTTTCTGACCTCCTTGGTTAAATACCTCTCAATCTAGCCAGGTGTTCCTGACTGACAGTTTCAGAAAGTTACTATAGTGAGGCTGGTGGTCAACATCCAGTAACTTCTCAAATAGAATGTCAGCCCTCACTATTTCTGTTGTTCACATCCTAATCCTCATTCAGTTCAGCTCTAATTCCTTCTTCAGTTCATCTGATGGCCATGTTGCGCTCTCACTTCTCAACCCAGCACACTTACCTATAGCCAGCATTTGCTAAATCCCATCCTCTTCCACCTGCCAAGACTGTCTTTGTCTTAAAGGTGAAGTTCAAGTTATGTCCTCCCAAACCACCAGCTGAGAGTCAAGTTCTCTACTCCTTTCCTTGCATATCACCTTGCTTGCATATCTATCAAAATTCACTGCCTAATACATTTCTATATATGTGTATTCTCTCTACTGAATTTAAAATCTCATATGCCAAGAAAATATTTATTTATTTTTTGTATCCATAACCTGCATACATTAATGCTTTTATATAGAAGGATTAATACATTTTATATATTTATTTACAATATTTTGGAGAAGACTTGAGGTGCAGAAGGTTGAATTATCCATACTTTTCAATTGTTCGTTGCTTATGGTCATTGATAATAGGACTTTTTTCAGTTATAAAAATTAATTAACTCATTTCCTGTTTCTTCACAATCTATTCTCATTCATCTGACATATAACAAACCATTTTAATTTGTTATATGTAAATATATTGTTGCATATTGTGTTGCTTAAATAAATATATAAGTATATATGTTTGTATGCATGTAAAATGTATTTATGTATATGAGTATTTACATGATAATGTATAGGTGTATATGTACATCTATTAGAGAGAAAGTTGTATTTTCATTATTTGCATTTATCACATTATGCTATGTTATTTCTTTCTACTCTCTCAGTAACAAACATTCAACTTGCCTCCAATTCTAAACCTTCTGCATCACTACGAATGCTTTAAAAAGCATTCATTCATATACGTATACACACACACACACACACACATACACTTTGGGACATATGTAAAAATGCCCTGGGACATTCACCCAGAATTGGAATATCTGCTGCATCAACTGCATAGTGGAATGCCTTCTCAAAGGCTGCTGCAATTTACATTCCCACCAGGTATGCAGGTGAATTTTTCTATCCTCATATTACTGTCAGCACTTAGAATTATCAAGATTCTCATTTTTTGGTCTACTATATGCAAAATAATTATTCATTTTAAATTTTTATTTTTTATGGCTACCAACTGCATCTGCTTCCTATGGCTTCTGAAACAAATGATCATAAATTGTGTGGCTTAAAAAAACAGAAATTTATTCTTTCACAGTGCAGGAAACTAAAAAGTACAAAATCATGGTGTTGGCAGGGCCACTCTTCCTCTGAATTCTCCAGTGGAGTACTTTTCTTGCCTGTTTCAGTTTCTGGTAGCCCAGGCTTTCCATAATTTGTCTCTGCATAACTCTATTATCTGCCTCCTTTGCATGGCCTTCTATGTGGGCCTTCTATGTGGCCTTTCTCTTGTAAGGATGCTTGTCACTGGATGATCCAAGATGATCTCACCTGGAGGTCCTTAATTTGATTATATTTGCAAAGACTCTTTTTTTTTTCTAATAAGGTGGCATTCCCAGGGTTCAGGCATTGGCATATAAAAATGTCTTTTGGAATGTCAATATTCCAATCCATTACAACAATGCTTTGGGTTATCTTGTCAGCATTTTTAGTTTTGCTTTTAAAACATCCCTTCTTTAGCATGCATAAGTTTATTTTCTCAATTGTAAAGGAATGGAATAGGTTGAAATTTGAATAATAGAAAAGTAAGTTTTATTACATTTTTTTAAATTAAAGTTTTACTACATAAGTATCATTTAAACTTCTACATAGAAATTACACTCCTTTAAACCATTAGATTTATATTATGTGTTAGTAAAGTATTCACAGTAACTCACCAGTTTCTATCATAAATTTTAAAAGGCTATTTTCTAGATATGAATACTGTGATTAGCAGAGCATATGTCTTAGAGATAATGAACTTACAATGTAATTTGTGAAGTGGACAACGAAAAGTAATTTAAAGGCTTAGAGTGATTTGAAAGTAATTTTCTTTTATTAGTTTGTAAGATAGAAATAATTTACTTTATATTTGGGGTATTTCTTTTTTCATTTTATGTCATAACTGTTCATTCTCTTAATGGGAAATGCTGGTGATTATCATTTTGATCAATGGCCTTACAGGCACTTTTACTGAAAATAAAATAGTCATTGCTAATAATAGCTTTGTTGCCATTAACATGTCTCTTATCATGTTTTAATACAGTTGACACCATTATATTATAATGATATAAATATATTTATTCTTTTTTATTGTTTAAGCTGGTAACAGTTGTTCCCTCTTTTTAACCCTTTCCCCACCTTCCCCAGACCAACCTCTCCCCACCCCAAGTCCATCCCCACGTTGTTGTCTCTGTCTGTGGGTTGTTCATAAATGTTCTTTGGTTAATCCCTTCACCATCTTTCCCCTCTCTAACTCCTCCTTTCTGGCAGCTGTCAGTCTGTTTTATGTATTTAAACTTCCATTACTATTTAGTTTGCTGTTTTATTATGTTATGAGATACCATATGAGATCATGTGGTATTTTTCTTTCACTGACTGGTTTAATTTATTTAACATAATTTTCCCCAGGTCCATCCATGCCATTGCAAAGTGTAAGAGTTTCTTTCTTTTTTTTTTTTTACTGCTGCATAGTATTTCATTGTGTAAATATACCACATGTATTTATTCTTTCTAATGAAATTGGAGCATATTGTCTTTTAGACAGGCAATTCATTTTAAAACTCACTCCACTCTAAAAAAAATTATGCTAAAAGTCTATTTAAGTTTAATTTAATAGAATAAAAAACTAAAGTACAGAGATAAATTTTGCTTAAAATATATAATTACAGTTTTTTCTATTTGCATTAAATTGTTTTTCTAAACCAAATTTACCTATAATCTAAGATTTACCATGACTGCAAATAAGTTTGATTTTGGAACTAAAATCCAATTAGGATTTTTTTATATATAATTAAACATTACTAGACATTCTGGTTCTACCTAAAGCTGTAATAACACATTTTCAAGATAAAATACATACTGAATTTTTTAGTTCTATTTTTTGATCTGCTAACTCAAAGCAAATGTAAAATGTTATTCATAGCATTGTTTGTTTGAATGGCAAAGAAATAATCTTCATTTTTTTGTTTTGTTTTTTCATCTTATTAATTTTACATTGTTGTTCAATTACAGTATCCAGTTTTCCCCTTTTTCTCTCCCCGTCCCCTTCCCCAGTCCACCCCCACCCTGTTTTCCAAGTCCATGGCACATGTAAACATATTCTTCGGCTTGTCATTTCCCCTTATTTACCTGTTATTCCCCTCCCACCTACCCTCTGGCTGCAGTCATTTTGTTCCTTATTTCTGTGTCTCTGGTTCTATTTTGCTCATTTGTTTGTTTTGTTGATTAGGTTCTACTTATAGGTAAGATCATATGGTATTTGTCTTTTGCCACCTGACTTATTTCACTTAGCATAATGTTCCCCAGTACCATCTATGCTGTCACAAAGGGTAGGAGTTCTGTCTTTCTGCTTCATAGTATTCAATTGTGTAAATGTATGACAGTTTATTCATCTACTTATCTACTGATGGGCACTTAGTCTGTTTTCAACACTTGGCTATTATAAATTGTGCTGCTATGAACATTGGGGTGCACAGGTTCTTTTGAATTGGTGTTTCAGGATTCTTAGGATATAATCCCAGCAGTAGAATCACTGGATCAAAAGGTAGTTCCATTTTTACTTTTTTGAGGAAATTCTATACTGTTTTCCACAGTGGCTTCACCAGTCTGCATTCCCACCAACACTCTACTAGGGTTCCTTTTTCTCCACAACCTCACTAGAACTTGTTGTTTGTTGATTTATCAGTGGTAGTCATTCTGACAAGTGTGAGGTGATATCTCATTGTGGTGTTAGTTTGCATCTCACTGATGGCTAATGATGTTATTAATTTTTATTTTATTTTTCCCATTACCATTTAGTCCCCTTCCTTCCCCTCCCCCCAATCACCACACTGTTGTCCATGTCCACAAGTCATTTTTTTTTCCTTTTTGCTCTATCCCTCCACCCCTTAATATCTCCACCCCCTTAGTGTCATCTGGTACTCTATCTATGAGTCTGCCTCTATTTTACTTGTTCGTTAAATTTGTTCATTAGACTCCATATATGCATGAAATCTTAGGTCATTTATCTTTCTCTGACTGGCTTATATCACTGAGCATAATGTTTTCCAGGTCCATCCATACTGTGACAAAAGGTAAAATTTTCTACAATTTTTGTGGCAGAATAGCATTCCATTGTGTAAATGACCCATAGTTATTTTATTCACTTATCTATTTTTTTTTAAGATTCTTTTATTTATTTTCAGAGAGAGGAGAAGGGAGGGAGACAGAGAAGGAGAGAAACAGCAATGTATGGTTGCCTCTCACATGGCCCCTCACTGGGGACCTGGCCCGCAACCCAGGCATGTGCCCCGACTGGGAATTGAACTGGGACCCTCTGGTTTCCAGCCCGTGCTCAATCCACTGAGCTACACCAGCCAGGCTTATTCACTTATCTATTGATGGACACTTGGGCTGCTTTCATATCTAGGAGACTGCAAAAAATGCTGCAATAAACGTAGTGGTACTTATGTTCTTTTGAATTAGTATTCTGTGTTCCTTCAGATATTTTTCCAGAGGTGAGATTGCTGGGTCAAAAGGCAGATCCATTTTTAATTTTTTCAGGTATCTCCATACTGCTTTCCAGAGTGGCTGCACCAATCTGCATTCCCGCCAACAGTGCAAAAGGGTCCCACATCTTTACCAGTACTTGGTTTGTTGATTTATTGATGATAGCCATTCTAACAGGTGTGAGGTAGTATCTCATTGTGGTTTTAATTTGCATTTCTCTAACGACTGGTTACATTGAGCATCTTTTCATATGTCTATGTCTATGGTCATCTGTATGTCTTCTTTGGAGAAGGATCTATTCAGGTCCTTTGCCCATTTTTTGTGTCGTTTGGGTTTTTTTTGTGTTGAGTTTTATAAGTTCTTGATAAATTTTGGATATTAACCCCTTATCAGATGTATCAGTGAATATGTTCTCCCATTGTGCAGGTGGTCTTTTTGTTTTGTTGATAATTTCCTTTGCTGTGCAAAAATATTTTAGTTTGATATAGTACCATTTGTTATTTTTTTCTTTTGTTTCCTTTGCCTGGGAAGATATATCTGATAAAATATTGCTATGAGCAACATCCAAGACTTTGTTGCCTGTTTTCTTCTAGGATTTTTATGTTTTGGGGTCTAACATTTAAGTCTTTAATCCATTTTGCATTTATTCTTTTGGGTGGTGTAAAAAGGTGGTCTAGTTTCATTTTTCTGCATACATCTGTCCAATTTTGCTAACAGCCTTTATTGAATAAACTATGTTTATTAATTAACTAAAAAGGTATAAGTTTATTTCTGGGCTCTCTGTTCTGTTCCATTGATCTATGTGTCTGTCCTATGCCAGTACCAGGCTGTTTTGATTGCTATGGCCTTGTAGTACAGTTTGATATTAAATAGCATGATCCCTCCAACTTTATTCTTTCTCAGGGTCGCCGTTGCTCTGTGGGGCCTTTTTTGGTTCTATATAAAATTTTGAAATATTTGTTCTAGTTCAGTGAAATACATCAATAAATAATCTTTAACCATGACTGGTGTAGCTCAGTGGATTGAGCGTGGGCTGCGACCCAGTCAGGGCACATACCTAGGTTTCAGGCCAGGTTCATAGTTGGGGCCACTCGGGGCCACGTGAAAGGCAGCCACATATTGATGTTTCTCCCCCTCTCTTTCTCCCTCCCTTCCCTTCTGTCTAAAAATAAATAAATAAAATCTCAAAGAAAATAAAATAAATAAATAATCTTTAAAATGTTCTCCATTGAGGCCTCCATCTTCTATTTCTAGATCTATATAACTATTTCTTATTTAAATTCACATTGGAGAATTAAACTTGGAAGTAAATACATCACATCCTGAACATAATCTCTTTTCAAATGCATAATTGTGTTTCAAGAAGAAATTATAGAAAACATTTGAGGATCCTTTTCTGAAGACTGACTGAATTTAGCACCAGTCTATAAACTGTTTCTTTGGCAGAATATACATTTATAATCTATTATGAGTGCACTAGTTGAAATTATAACTTTGTCTAAATCAATAACTATGTCTAAATCAAGTTAAGGTTCTTAACGTCTATTTCTCTATTCATAAAGAAGGTTTCAGCTACACTATAAACAAATTTCTCTCTGCCATGAATTGTTGCCACACCAGTTTCTTTTTTTTTTTATGAAGAAAAACTTTATTTCAAACAGGTTCAGTGGTACGTGTGCTATAAGCAAAGGCTTGTTCTAACAGTTTTATTTCAAAACTGAATTGATGTACTAATGTGACACTGTTTAGCAATGATCAGTTTCTGCTAAAATTTGGATTGAATTAATCCACATACTAATTTTGATATTTATTGTAAATCCTATTTTTTATTCTAGTAGTAAAGACTATGTTTTCTTCACACACACTGAAAAATTAGAATAACCTTACCTTTACTCACTCCAGCCACTCAACAACTTTTTCCTAACACCACCTTCCATGTAATGCCAACTTAGATGAGTATACTTCAATTTTCATTCACTTATTTCATAGAGCTTTTGTACTGCTTGATCCAGCCATTTTTATTTGGCCTCCTTGATGCGATCTAGTTATTGCTTAATCCAAGGAAAGCTAGATTTCATTATCTAGATTCTAAAGGACATCAATATGTTTTTTTTAATAAAGTAAGTTGTTTTACCTGGAATAAAGGGACTTTGCACTCAGCATTTTTCCAGTTTATCTCTCATTGCTATCATGAGAGGTAAATCAGAAGGAAATGGAGACAACGGTATTTGTACCATAAAAAAATTTTAAAAAGAAGTTACTAATTCTGTTTATAAATGATTGGATATTATCACAAATCAATAGAAAATATTACTGGAGTCATATGTAGAATAATATCTTTATTCCTGGTCTTAAGGATCTTCATGCTGCAAAAAACAGTATCTCAAGTCTAGATACTACTTATAATTTCAAAAGTGCCAAATAAAATCTTTAAACCATAAGAAAATATAGAAGTTATAATTTGAAGTTTAAATAATGTTTTTAAAACATATTCAAAAATCCATATTCATGAATGATTTAAGTGAGATTAGGTGAGAGTGTTGGCAGACAGATCTGATCAGTCTTTATGTCCCAGGGTTACTCGAAGGCCTTTGGACAAGGACTATTCCCAAAATTAATTACATGTCTGAAGAAGATAGATATAGAAATTAAAAAGTTCAGAGTATTTTGACAGATTAATTTTATGTCAGTTGAATCTAAGAATAGAAAATAATTAGACTTATAAAAAAATTTTTAAATGCAGTGTTGACTGAGAAATTTTGTAATACCTCAAGAAAGTGAATACTTATTTAACTGCAGCATTGCTCTATTAAACAAAAAATCTTGCAAAACCATTTATTTATAAAAATGTTTTTATTAACATGTAAGGATAACAACAATTATGTACAAAAATGAAATGAAAGCGAACAACTACTGGATTATACCTTTGAAAATATAGAAAGACAAGTGTAATTATTTGCCTAAACAATTTTGCACTTTTTTGGTTTATATTCAGAGTCATTAAATCCAAATCCATTACACAAATATACCATCACAATAGAAAGCACATTTCCTGACATTGCTAATACTGTTTCATAGAAAATATTTTGAAATAATCTTTAATTTGAGCTATGCATGAACTATATGGTGGACATTTTAATTACAACATCTAAAGAGGAAAACAATTGAATACATATTTTATCAAGATAGTAACATAAGTTAAATATAAATTCAATTTTGGCTGTTTCAGCAGTAAAGAACACTACAAAGTAGCAAACGAAAAAATCCAAAGACATGTTTTTTTCCATCCCAAAACAATGTCATAATATACTATGAAACTTCACAACACAATTATTTCATTCAAATATATTCATCTAGCAGCATTAACTGAGAAAAATAAGCGGACATATTAACATATTATCTTGAAACATGAATATTACTTAGAAATGTGCTTTTGGTTCCAACTTAATGTCCTTAAAAAGCCTTCATTTCAGAAAGATAAAATATCTAGGCTATTACAATTTAAAAATTGAGAAATAATTTAATGTTTAGTATAATACACTTAGTGAAATATTTATATACCTTCATTGAATAAATACATATATTTATACACATATGTAAACATATATATAACTCGTCATTTTCACGCACACAAGATTTATTATTAAGGAAAAGGAAAGCAAGAAAACTATAAAAATTCATGGTCAAAATGTCTACAAATAAATCATCACATTATCAACTGCTGTCATTGGATGTATGTCAAAATATTTATGAATGTGATTTTTATCAAAGGCATGAATACCTTCTCCTTTTAGGAAGGTTTTAGATCAGAAGTCATAGTGACAGAGAGAGAGAGAAGGAGAGTATGCTAATACCTTCTGATTATATTTTAATTCTGTCCTACGGTTAGTACTTATCTAGTATTATATTATAAATTCTTAACCTTTATGCTCAAACTTCATCAATTTGGTGACTGCAAAATACAGTATTTATCAAGGAAAAAATACACAAGCAAAATAGTCATTAATATTAAAGACATGTGCTTCAAAATACATGCAATGTACTTTAAATATAAAAATAAGTTGAAAATGCAATAGAAAAATATATACTATGCAACCAATGAGCCTAAGAAGGTCAAAGTAGTTATATTAACGTCATATAAATAAATCTTAATACACAGAATATTACCAGTGATAAATGGAATATGTTATAAAGATATACGGGTCAATTTGTCAGGATGACTAGCAATTATAAATGTCTATACACCTAATAAAAGAACCTCCAAATATATGAACCATGAATTAAAAGTATTTCAGAATAAATGGGCAGATTCAAAATCATAGTTAGAGATGTTGTCATTCCTCCGTTGACAATAAAAAATAAAGGAGAAGGAGTAAAAATACAAAAGACGTAAACAATACTCTAAGCCACTTTGAATTTACATTTATAGAGCACTGCATACATTTGTAAAATCTACACTTTCCAAGTGCACATGTTTTCCGTTCACCAAGATAGACTTCATCTGAGCCATAAAACACGTTTCAAAAGAGAAATTATTCTCTTATCACTTACCATCAGTAATTGAATTAGGAAACAAACTGGGAAGATGTTTAGAATATTTTTAAGTTAAACAACTTATTTCTTAAAAAGTCAAAAAAAAGAACTTAGCAGAAAAAAGAAATCAGACAATATTTGAAAAAATAATAAAAATATACCACATACATAGGGAAAGACAGACCTTGTATTTGCCTTGAGTATCATGTGTGTACTGTATTACTGCTACTTATTAGTTTAATTGTCAGGACTTTAAGCTTTCTTTCTTTACTTTTCTCTGAATACAAATAGAAAAATCTTGTAAAAATTATTTTTTGTTGTTCTTTCTAGTGGAAGTTGAGCGGGATATTGATACAATTTAAATGAGACCCTTTCGTCAGAGTGTAAGGAAACAAGGACCTGGGTCATAGCCGTTTATGCAATAATGCACAACCCCCAGATCAGAGGGGTTTAGAGTGGCGAAGGGTGCTTTCTTATACTGCCTGTCATTTGCTGCATGCTGGCTACTGTGTTCCTCAGACTTTCTGATTCCAAGTTCAGGACCGAAGAGGAGCTATTTGTTGAGCCATGCTACTTTTGTGGTAGAAGGGTCACAAAACAGTCTGCCAAAAGGCACTGTGTAACTTTAAATATCTGCATGCAGTTGACACAGGATCGCTTCGCTCACACCTGCTGTCCTGCACACCATCCTGCTTCACATCAGAGCTCAGTCTCAGTCTCAGCTGCCAGAAGGAGAAGAAGAAATCCAAGGAATTGAAAACTTATTTGAACACATAATGATGGAGAATTTCCCGAAGCTGGTGAAGGAAATAGACTTTCGGGAAGTCCAGGAAGCTCAGAAAGTCCCAAAGAAGTTGGA
>PVJI01003585.1:87221-121917 GCA_004026765.1 Micronycteris hirsuta
AAGAGACCTTACAGGCAAGAAGGGGCTGGAGAGAAGTATTCCAAGTCATGAAAGGCAAGGACCTACATCCAAGAATACTCTATCCAGCAAAGTTTTCATTTAGAATGGAAGGGCAGATAAAGTGCTTCTCAGATAAGGCCAAGTTCAAGAAGTTCATCACCACCCAGCCTTTATTGTATGAAATGTTAAAGGGAGTTATGTAAGGTATGGAGGAACATCAACAGGGGAGTGGTTGGGGGAGAGGGTGGGAATGGGGCACAGAACAGGTAGCATGAATGGGAGGTAGACAACAGACAGGGGGAGGTTAAGAATAGTATAGGAAGTGCAGAAGCAGAAGGACTTATGTATATGACCTATGGACAAAACTAAAGGGTGGGGAAAGGGTGGGGAAGGGGGTGGGGGGCAAGAAGGGGGGGAAGTGGGACAACTGTAACAGCATAATCAATAAAATATAGTTAAAAAATAAAATAAAATATTTCATTTATTTGTTTTTTAGAGAGAGGGGAAGGGAAAGAGAAAGACAGGGAGAGAAACATCAATGTGTGGTTGCCTCTCATGAGCCCCCCGGGGGACCTGGCCTGTAACCCAGGCGTGTGCCCTGACTGGGAATCGAACCTGCAACTTTTTGGTTTACAGTACAGTGCTCAATCCACTGAGCTACACCAGCCAGGGCAGAAGAGGTTTTTTAAGAGGTAAAAGTTTAGATATGTAAATATTCACAGCAGCTGGGAAATATTTCTTTTAATATGGGGTCATTCATCAAGATCTTTCATATATCAAAGCTACTGTGTAATAACTTTAATAAAATTATAGTAAAATTACAGTAGTTAAAAATGTAAGACTCCTCCCCCACACCACTCCCACGGAAATGTCTCACTCCCACGGAAATGTCACGCTCCCCACTGCTCACATGGCCCTGCAAACTACAGCAGGTGTGAACAGCCCCAGAGGACACTCTTTCAATCCCAGGCCTCTAAAACCCAGGGGAGATTGCATTCTGAACCCCACAAATCTGAAACAATTGGAAAGTTCTTGGCAGGATACTACCCCCAGGGAACTGCACTGGCCATCAGACTGAAACCTACCCTAAGCCTTTCCATGAAAAAAGACTATTTATTTGTCCTGGAGCTTTAGCTCAAAGGGCAGGCTTAAGGTTTACCACATATCCAGGAACTACGGAAGTATTCTCAGGAAACGTAAGCCAGCAAACCATCTCTGTGCCCTCCCTTGGCCTTACCACAACTCTCTAGTACCTCTCAGAAAAGAGCTCATGTGCTCTCATCTAAAGCCCCAATTTCTGTTGCCAAGAAGACACCTCCACATCACCTGGTTTGGAGGCCAATGTGGCTGACAATTGCAATCCTACAAGACTATATATTAATACACTTTAAGCCACTGCTGAGGGCAGAGCTTCAGGTCAGCCTGAAATTCAGATCCACTAAGATGCCCCCCTTTGGAACACTCAAAGGACTTCGCACACCATCAAAAACTGGGATCAATCAAGAAAAAAGCCCAAATGTTGGAGAAGATAAGGATAAAGCTAAGAGTTGGAGTAAGGTTAAATAACAAGGTTCATCGTCTACATCAAGCCATTTCTTAATGACTGGGAAAGGGAGCTGTTTTGTCTAATATACAGAAACAAGCACAGAGTCCAAAAAAAATGAAGAAACAAAGGAATATGTTCCAAACAAAAGAACATCAATGAAAAAAATTGAATAAGACACAAATAAATGGAAAGGCATTCCATGCGCATGGATTGAAAGAATTAATATTGTTAAAATGTCCATATTACCCAAAGCAACATACAGATTCAATTCAAACCTGTCAAATCCCAGTGGCTTTTTTTATTTGACTCATTTTTTATTTGATTATTTTTTCTCCATCCCATTTCTTTTTTTTTAATTTATTGTTATTTACAGTTTTCTCACCTCTTTCCCCATAGCTCTCTCCTACTCCATCCTCTCCCATTCCCACAGTCAATCTCCCCACTGTCCATGCCCAAGAATCCTCTATGTGTTGCTTTGCTTGCCCATTCCCCTTCTTTCCCCAGTTATCGCTCTTCCCCCACCCCCTGGTAACTGTCAGTTTATTCTTTTTTTTTTTTTAAGGTTTTATATGTTTATTTTTAGAGAGAGGGGAAGGGAAGGCAAAAGAGAGAAACATCAATGTGTGGTTGCCTCTTGTGCACCCTCTACTGGGAACCTGGCCCGCAACCCCGGCTTGTGCCCTGAATAGGAATAGAACCAGCAACCCTTTGGTTCCCAGGCTAGCACTCAATTCACTGAGCCACACCAGCCAGGGAATCAGTTTGTTCTTTATTTCCAAGTATCTGGTTCTATTTGGCTCACTTGTTTGTTTTGTTGATTAGGTTCCACTTATTTGTCTTTAATCACCTATCTCATTTCACTTAGCATAATGCTCTCTAGTTACAACCATGCTGTCACAAAGTAGGAGTCCCTTCTTTATTCTGCTGCATAGTATTCCATGGTGTAAATATTACCAGTTTTTTGATCCACTCATTTACTTATGGGCACTTAGGTTCTTTCTAGCACTTGACTATGGTAAATAACAGTGCTATGAACATTGGGTTGCATAGGTTCTTTTGAATTGATAATTCAGGATTCTTAGGGTGTAGTCCCACCAGCAGGATCAATGGATTAAAAGGCAGTTCCATCTTGAGTTTTCTGAGGAAATTGCATGATGCTTCCCATAGTGCTGCACCAGTTGTCATTCCCACCAGCAGTGTACTTGGGCTCCCTTTTAGCCGCAACCTTGCCAGCACTTGTTATTTGTTGATTTATTAATGATGGTCATTATGACCAGTGTGAAGTGGTATCTCATTGTGGTTTTAATTGCATCTCTCTAATGGCTAGAGATGTAGATAAACCTTTCATATGCCTATAGGGCCCTCTGTATGTTCTCCTTGGAGAAGTGTCTGTTCAGGTCCTTTGCCCATTTTTTAACAGGATTGTTTGTCTTTCTGGTGTTGAGTCATATGAGTTCTTTATATATTTTGGTGGTCAAATCCTTGTCCGAGGTATCATTGGCAAATATGTTTTCCCATATGGTTTGTTCCCTTTTCAGTTTGCTGATTTTCTCTTTAGCTGTGCAGACATTTTTAGTTTGATGTAGTCCCATTTGTGTATTCTTTCCTTCATAACCCTTCTCCTAGGAGATGCATTAGTGAAACTATTGCTGTATGGGATATCTGAAACTTTCCTGCCTATGTTTTCCTCTTATGGTGTCACGAGTTATATTTAAGTCTTTTATTCATCTTGAGTTTACTTTGGTATATGGTGTAAATACCCTAACAATGAAATATCAGAAACAGAAATTAGGGGGAAAAATCTGACTTACTATAGTAACAAGAAAAATAAAATAATTAGGAATAAACTTAACCAAGGAGGTAAAAGACCTGTACTCAGAAAACTACATAACACTGAAGAAAGAAATTAAGGAAGACACAAATAAATGGAAGTGTATACCATATTTATGGATTGGAAGAATTAGCATACTTAAAATGTCCATACTACCCAATGGCACTTATTTTCACAGAAATAGAGTAAACGATCCTAAAATTTGTGTGGACCCACAAAAGGTTTCAAATAGTCCATGTAATCTGGAGAAAGAAGAGCAAAGCTGGAGGCATCATGCTCACTGATTTCAAATTATATTAACAAAATAGAGTAATCAAAATCATATGATATTGACACAGATACTAATGAGACAGAATAGAGAGCCCAGAAATTAGCTACTAATATATGATCAATTAATTTATGAAAAGGAAGCAAGAATATACAAAGGGAGAAGGAGAGTCTCATCAATAAATGTTATTGAGAAAACTAGACAACTGCATACAAAGGAATGAAACCAGACCACTATCTTACACCATACACAAAACAATAACTTAAAATGAATTAAAAACTTGAATATAAGATCTAAAACCATAAAACTCTTAGAAGAAAACATAGGCAACAAACCTCTCAACATCACCTTATGTGATAATATTTTGAACGTGACCCCAGAGACAAGGGCAGCATGCACAAAAGTAAACATGAGGGGCTATATCACACCAAAAGCGTTCTTCACAGCGAAGAAAACCACCAACAAAATGAAAGACGACATTCTTAATAGAAGCTATTTGCAAGTTATATATCTTACAAAAGGTTAATATTCAAAGTACATACAGACTTTATACAAGACAACAAAAACAATCTCATTAAAAAATGAACAGAGTATCTTGAATAGACTTTTTTTTCCAAAGAAAACATACAGATGGTCAACAAACATGAAAAGATGCTCATCACAAATCGTGAAGGAAATGCAAATCAAAATCACGGTGAGATATCACCTCACACCTGTCAGAATGGCTGATATCAAAAAGACAAGAAAATAAGTGTCGGTGAGACTGTGAAGAAAAGAGAATGTGTGCAGTTTTTGTGGGATTGTAACTTGGCGCACCCACTATGGAAAACAGTACGGAGACTCCTCAACAGTTATAAATAGAACCGCCATATGATTCAGCAATTCTACTTCTGGGTACTTAAATGAAGAAAATAAGAACATGAATTTAAAAAGATATAGGCACCCGTATGTTTATTACAGCATTACTTACAATAGCCAAGATGTGGAAACAACCTCAGTGCCCAAACTTAGTAAACACAATGGAATACTATTTAGCCATAAAAAGAATAAAACCTTGCTGTTTGCCACAATAGGGATGGACCTTCAGGGTATTATGCTAAGTGAAATTAATCACACAGAGACAAATCCATGAGTTCACTTATGTATGAAGTTTAAAAAAACAAAACTCATGGATGCAGATGAGGACTTATAAGAACTTTAGTATCATAATTTGTGGCCCAGCATTTGGATTTTTGAACTCTGAGGCTGCTTACAAAGAATGGCTTTGCTCCTTGAACTTAGAAACTGCCTGCAGAATAAAGAGTCTTTCTGTGCCGTTTGACTTATGTTGATAAACAATCTAAAAGTTTTTGTTCTACAAGTGTGAACCAGAGCTAGGATGATGACAAATGCCTGATCACATGATACCCATTGGTTTGACTTATGTTGATAAACAATCTAAAAGTTTTTGTTCTACAAGTGTGAACTGGAGCTAGGATGATGACAAACGCCTGATCACATGATACCCATTGTGCTCGCATCACAGCCCCGCTTGCTGACCATCGAGTCAGCCAATGATTGAAAAGTCCAGTTGTCCCTACCAATCAGAAAACAAATGATGTCACTTTGTAGTCTTATTTCTCCAGCAACCCATCTCTTTGATCCTTGCTGCCTTTGAACTTTTGCCTTTAAAATCTTAGCTTTATTATCTCCATTTTGGAAGTTATCTTTAGTTCATACCCAGTGCTATCTCCTCTGATTTGTAAATCATCCGTGAATAAAACTCTATTTTAATTTCTCTTGGAATATTTTGTTAACAGAGGGAGTAAATTGGTTGTTGCCAGAGGAGAGGGGTTTGGAGAGTAAGAAAAACAGGAGAAGGGGATCAAGAGGTGCACATTTGCAGTTATAAAAGAAATAACTCATGGAGATAATGTATAGCACTGCGACTATAGTCAATAATATGTTATTGCATATTTGAGAGTTTTCAGGAATGTGGATCTCGAAGATTCTCATCGTAAGAAAAAAAATTGTAGCTATGTATGTTACTGGATATAGCTAGACTTGTGGTGATCATTTTGAATGTACACAAATATTGAATAATTACATTGTACACCTGAAAGTAATATAATGTTATATGTCAAGTATACATCAATAAAAGAGATAGGTAAAACAAAACCATTTTTTGTAATCTAATTTTACTAAATTGATAAAATTGAATCTTTAATCATGTAAATATTTAAGACTACATTTTGTGCATTTGATAGAAGAATGCAATTACATGTGAATAGATTGCCAACTCTACTTCCATTTCTGGAAAACTGCCAGTGGACATTGCTATGATAATAAATGACCCGGAAATCGGTCCTACAATTATCAAAATTTAAAAGCAAGCTTTATAATACTTTGATACTGTAACAAACTTTATTTGATTCATAATTTTGGTTTAGGGAAATTACAAGGACAAAACAAGTTGTCTAGACAAATGTCTATGTATTATAGATATGACTTTCAATCTGAACCATTGCCAGGTACTTGGTTCCACTTTCCTGTCTCCCAGTGGGTGTGATCAATCTGAAATCCTGTGTCTCTGTGGATGTAGTGCCCTTCTTTTTAACTTAACCACTGCTTATCTTGATCTTGGTAATTAAATATTGTTCTAGAACTACTGACAAAATAAATGAAAAATTATTTTTTAAAAACCCAAAACAAAATAAAGCACACCAGCAAATGTAGAAGCAGTGCTTCCATGTGGCACCTGATATAAGTTACCATGATTCTATATAAATTTTGGTCAACATCAAGGAATATTCAAGTTCCCTACCTGAGAATGATTTTTATTTTTGCCTATAACTTATTACAGTTCCTACGAATATTAATCCAGTTTGTTTTGATTAAGCAGTTACTATGTGCCACTATGCTAGACACAGGACATTAGAATCTGATTGTCTCTTTGAACTCAGGAATGCAGTCTAGCCCTGGCCAGTGTGGCTTGGCTGGAGCATTGTCCTGTAACTGAAATGCTGTGGATCCGATTGCTGGTTAGGGCACATGCCTAGTATGAGGTTTGATCCCTGGTCCATGATGTATGATTCCTGGTTTGAGCACAGATGAGAGGCAACCAATCGATGCTTCTCTCTTACATCAATGTATCTCTCCATTCATCTCTAAAAGCAATGAAAAAATGTTCTCAGGTGAGTTTAAAAAAAATAAAGAAAGGAACTTATAATCTATTCAGTCTATTGAGAGTAAATGAACATGTAAAAACAATTCTAATGCAATCCATGTGATTTTCAAATCCTGAGGCAATAAAGTGACAGAAAGGAGAAAGTAAACTTAATTCATGCATTATTTCATGAATACCTTCCATCATTTTCCAGAAAATCCAGCTTATCATGAGGTAAGACTATAGTTATTTATAATTTAGTTAGTTATAGTTAATTGAAAATATGAAACCATAAAGTTTAAGTTTTAGAGTTCTTAAGTCATTCTCTAGTTCAATGTAATTTTACAAAAGAGAAAAATGAAGTCAAGATTGCAGTAGATGAACCAGAATGAGAACCCAAATTCTCAGTAATAGCTGATTCTCTGTCTCCATATTATAATTGTTCCATTAACATTATAATTTTTTCCTTTTTTTCAGTTTTTCTTACTTTTGATAGTGATATAGGAACTATAAGGTAGACTTTTTATGTTACTCTGTTTTCCTGTGTTTGCTCAAATGTGCTAAAATAAGATAATACAATTAGGAATATTAACCCTTCAATGTGTAAAGAAACCATAACCAGATTTAAAAAAGTGTCTAAAATAAACAAAAAGTATTCTCATACTCTACCTTCTAAAGAATGTATTGTTTGCTTGACAATTGAGTTACTGATCGTTCTCCTTAAAAGTGCATTTGGCATCTTACTTCTATTTTAATGGTTCTAAATGGCTCTTTAATTGCTGAAGCTTTGTTCTGGCCGATTCCAAGACAAACTGATGCTTTTTAGTTATTTTAATGTTATTTAAGTATGTGGGAGTAAAGGAGGAACAGTGAATTAATTAACTGTCTGTTCAATACCCAGAAGCTAACCTCAGTAAAAGAAATAGCTAGATTATCTTCTCTCACAGAGCAGAAATGCAAAGAGGGGAAATAAAAAGAAAAATTTCGGCAGTAACAGAAAATACAGCCTTGCATTTTATTGCAAGAAAACTAAATGACTGATTTAAAAAAAGTAGCTCCCCAAATAACATGCTACATATTTGTAATGCCTTATATTATAAATGTCCAAGCATTTCATTTCTGTATATACAGATCAGAACTCATTCTTAATAATATTTTTAGTTTATGCATGTAAATTACAGAGTACCTACAATCAGCCCTGTGTGAGATCTCTGTTTAGAAAGCATGTGCACTGGTTCTCATCATTGACGCTGTGCAGAATAACAAGAATACCCTCTATGTGCCAATAGCAGTTTTAAATGTATACTTTCCATGAGTTATTCCAGTACTCTTTTAGATGGAGCAGGTAAATTTCTCCCTTTTAATCTCTACAAATTATCATATCTATAATAACATCTATATTTCTCTACATTATACTAGAATTACTATGATAGGCAGGTAACTATTCAAAAATAGTCATTGCTGTGTGTTCCTTTACTACAATTCCTATAATAGCTTCTTCTCTTTCAATATTTCCCCACGAGTGCTCTTTTGGTTGGGGTAATTATTCTTGTTTCTATGGTTCACACTTCAAGATCTGTAATCCCTTACTCTCACTCACTAAATGTGGATAGAAGCCATAGTCATTTTGGCAATTAAAGCCACTTCGCACACGTTCCAAATACCCTCCAAAGTGAATTATTGCAGCTGCCGTTGTTCAGATGCAGCCACATTGTCTCCCTGAAGAGACAGAATTCCTTTATCAGGAAGTGAAAAAGAAGGATTTAATAAACATTCAGTATTGTATTATCTTTTTTAACATTAGAGATATGTTTTGAAAATGCAGTGGAATTTGTAAAAGCTGAATATTTTTGATTTGCCAAGAAAACATCCCAAAGGAAGCAAAATAAGGTAGGAGATACCATAACAACAGGTTGAGTAGAAAGCACAATAAGAGCAATCCTAGTCTCCAAGGGCTTAGTGGTATTTGGAAGTGTGAGCGCAAGAAGAGTGGATTAGGACCCAGAGGAAGAACAGATCCAGAGCAGCTCATAGAGTGGAGGGAGCCAGCACTAACAAGGATACTAGGCCTCAGGTCCCAGACCAGCATGGCTTCTGAGCTGATGGGGGCAGATCTTCTCTTTCTGTTAAGAATGAAATGTCTACAGCCTATATTGAGATAGCACATGTTGTTTTTATCTCTGGCTGGTGTAGGACATCTGTCAACACCTGCATTTACATCACAGAGCCCGTTCAGCCAATGCTCTGTCCATCTGTGATCCTGGAGCAGTGAAGCCCTGTGAAGCATGTGGCAACCACTGTTTCACCTTCTGCAATCTAACGTAAGCATGTCGAGCACAGAGAGTGGGGTTTAGCACCTGAAAGGGCTGTGGTGCTGTGACAAGCAGTGCCTGTCACCTAAAAGTGATGGGCATGGTATACACCTTTTACTTACTTACATATGATAAATTTCCCGCAGGGCCTCTGAGTTCAGAGCACAATTTAGGGCAACTAAAACAGTATAAGTATCTTAATAAATAACTAGTAAATGAATACATGAAATAATTAATGCGTGGAATAATCAATAAAAATAACATTCTAAAAGAAAATTATGCCTTTGAAACTGCATATTTATATCTCTATATATCAACATAGTCTTTTTCTATTTTTCGACTTATTTTTTCTTCATGAAACCTCCATACTTTGCTGTCTTCCCATACTAATTGCTTTTCTTACAAGATACCTAAAGTAAAAGAGGGAGGAAAAAGCTTTGGTTTTTATTACAGATCTCAAGAAGTAGAAAGATTATTAAAATTAATCTCCCCTTTCCTTTTGATAGTACTCTTTGATTTCTTACTTCTAATGTTGAAGGACATAGAAGGTACTTGTTTGTACCATTCAGTGTATTTCTATTTAGTAGCTGCAATTGAGCCAAGGCTTAAATTCAACAGAATTGTACAATATTAATTTTCTAGAATGATGAAAAATAAAATAAGAAACATTTATTATGTAAAAGTTTGTAACTACACTTCCCAAATCCTTATATTCATCAGGATTTATCATTAAAAATGTATGTAGACTGCCCAGGACCTGGCTGCAAGGCTAAACAAAGCATGTGTCATTTAGGTTTTTTCTTTAGAAATTACACAGTAATTTTCTTCTAATTCATGCTAGTCAGAACAAAAATATTTAGGTAACTTTGTGTTTTACTATTTACATATACAATTTAATTTTTTAAATATGTACATATATCATTTAATTTGATTCTGAAACTTTTTCATCATTTGGATCCCTGCATAGTCTGCCGAGCCTCCTGGAGCTGCAGCCCGGCTTCTGTCCCCGAGTTCCACAGTGACACAATGAGCTTCACGACTGATGACACTGGGAAGTCCAGCCATTCTGAACCCCAGTTCTAACCACAGAGAGTCTCTGAAAGTAAGAGGTGAGGCTTGGGTTGTATTTCTGGATGACAAATTATTTTATACATAAATGCGAGCCATGATATCCTTCCATAGGATACTAAAGGGGCCCCCAGAGCCTCTAACATTTTGGAGTAAAATTTTATATAAAATACTGATTATGACTTTGGATTATTTCCACTAGCATAGCATTTAATATAAAATATAAATTATTGATATTGATTTAATAGCAAATATATAGCATATTCATATGTATGGGATGATGAACGTTTTATCTACTTTCTGTATTAAATACTGTTGACCTATGTCCCTGAAATGTTGTCCTTAGATTTTCAGAGACCATTGACAAAAACTACTGTTCAGTCTATTTTGTTTACTATTCTACTCCTTTCTGCTCTTTAAATTCTCAAAATGCTGGCATTTTCTTTTCTTTCCTTTTCTTTTCTTATCATCTAAGAGTCTCAATGGGCAAATTGAGATTTATGGATTCAAAAAATACTCATGTAGATATTCAAATCTGTAATCTCCAGTTTCTTCCTAAGGTGGGGAAGAATAGTTCCAACTGATCATTAGATATGTCTCTACTCTTAAATCCCATCCGCAACCCAAGGTCACTTCATACAAACTCAACCTCTCTCCTCATTGAAAACTAAAATTCTTATGATATAAAACTGTATTTGTTAGACCTGTGAGCCATGCAATGTTTAGGTCCCATGAACATCCCCTATACTTTCACATTCATGCTATTCTACAATGCTCTTTACTCTGCTAGATTTGACATGCCTTACTCAACATACAATCACCAGTGTGCCATAAAATAAATGTCTCCTGTGTTTGTGGGATAGTGTGATGAAGTCATCTTTTGATTTAGTCTGTGGTGTTCCATGAACTCATTTATAGTTATTGGTACATATAAATATCAACTAGCTTTAAAATGAAAACAAATTCCATAGGAATCATCAAAGGGGCATGGGATAAAGAATCATCCCCTAATGAAAATAAACTTTCTTTCAAAGCTACATAGTTTCGCATTGTCATCTATGAAGATAGCTCAAATAGTTTTGTCTTTTCCTCTCTTACTAGGATGTATTATGCAGAATATGTTTTTGCTACATCATGATGATTATTTAATCCTAAACATTACTACTTATTATAATGTTATTCTATCAAAAAAGTACTTTCTATTGTGTATTCTGTTTTTCACATTGAAACATTATATATCATTTGCTGATTACAAAGGAAACCCATTTCTAATGTAGAAAATTGGAAACTAGAGAAAGACACACCTTTAACAATTTCAATGCCACATATTATTTCACTATCCTGAGATGGACATTTTTTAACACTTGGTATATACCTTTTTCCAATAATATGAATCTTATTGCAAATTAAAACAATGTACACAGACTTAATGTACTTTCATCTTTCTTTTTTCTACACTAAATTATTAAACTACTAGTACTACTACTACAACTACTGGCATCGTCATAATCATCAAATAAAATTAACTTGACATTTAATGAAGAATCATTAGGAATTGTTTACAAATATTGTCACTATACTCCACTTTTTAGAATATAAAAGTACAAGAGTATAAAAGTAAAATTTAGAGTATTTTTTGTTCTTAGACTATAGTTTGCCAGTAATGAGTATTATTTATTTCTAAAAATATTGAGATCTATGATATAATTATTTTTGATGTGGATATGCACTTATATACCTGTGAAACCAAATCTTGGGGTTGGTAGAAGGAGAAAAAGCATAGGGAGAACGTAGGTAAAGTAACCTTTAAAAATATATTTATTAATATGTATTAATCAGTTTTAAGAGATCAAGAACATTCAGAAATATAGGAGAAGTTTGTCTTAGGCATGTCTCAACCTAATTTAGTACAGAGACATAAGTATATATGCATGTCTACATTAAAACAATGGCTCAAATACTTTGAAAATTAAAATACCAAATAAATAACCAGAAAAAAAACAGCAAGAAATTAATCAATATAAGGTGAAAGACATTGTTTTTAAAAACATGAAAACATGAGTAAATGCACTGGCAGCTTGAAATTTTGTATATGAGCTTTTGGTTAGTTGTAGATTGAAAGAACACCAATTCAGACATTAAGTTTAATTGCTATGGATTTAATTGGCTAATTAAGATCAGGTCATGCCCTGCATTTATAAATTCTCCTTTTGCCTTTTATAAGTAGTTCATTTGGAGAACTTCACATGCAATTTTTAATTCTGATAGAAAGGGATGTCAGGAAAGTATGTGGCTGAACATTTTAATGTTATAAAAGTGTTAACCATAGTAATTATGAAATTCATCTTATTTCTTACTTTTAAAATATTTTGGCATTGTTATATTGTTCTGTTATGTAGCTATAAATTATCTGGTTGCAGCATTGTAATATGTTAAGGATATTCCAAATAAAAATTATAATGATATAGAAAAACAAACATTATTGAGGTATGTAAAAATACATATTTATTTTATTTTTTTAATATTTTATTTATTTTTAGAGAGAGGGGAAGGGAGGGAGAAAGAGAGGAGAGAAACAGCAATGTATGGTTGCCTCTCACATGGCCCTCACTAGGGACCTGGCCCACACCCAGGCATGTGCCCTGACTGGGAATTGAACCGGGACGCTCTGGTTCCCAGCCCACGCTCAATCCACTGAACTACACCAGCCAGGGCAAAATACATATTTATTTTATATCTAGAAAACAAATTGTTTATCTTCAATTGCAATAAGGATAATTATAGTTAAGTAACTGAATATGAAATAAGTAAATGGCTCAAAATAATTTGGAAAGTAAAAAATTTGACTGTATATGCTTTTTATTTAAGCTATGGTTAGCTGGAATCCAAATGGTATACTTCATAATAATGTGGTTTTGAAGCTATGTTACAAAGATTTTCTATCAAATTTTCAGATGGATAATTTATTTTTCATTTGTGAATGAGAATTACAACTTAAGTACATTATATAATTAACTCATGACCATTTTTAAAATCACAATCAGCTGCACTTACTTTGTGCTGTATGCTGAACAAAGAGGTATCACTTGGGTGATTTGTATTGAAACAGAAGGCACAAGGCTTTTTGGCCATGGTATCTAGTAGACACGGTAGGCTTTTAAGTATTATGCTATTAAAGGTGGATTGGGTCTTCTTATTTTTCTATTTCATTTAAAAACTTCAAAACAATTTGAGCCATAGTGAGAAAGCCATATCAATTTGCAGTCTAAAAGCCCTAACCCAGCTGCCTTCTGAGCCACGTTGTAACATCTCCAATAATGGAGTGCTTGTTCTGTAATTTGTGGCTATCCACAAACATAAATTAGAGTGTTGTCTAATAGTAATCCATTTCTGCCCTGCAAGTGTGGAATGGTTAGGGATTTAATGACAATTATCTGATTTATTTTAAAAGAGTGAATAAAACATATATAGTAAAAGAAAAGCTATCATTAGGTATCAGTTATGCATTTTTGACTACAGAGAGACCATGTATGTCCAGAAGAGGGAATCAATTTCAGAGAGCTTAATAATAAGGAATTACCCAATTTTGCAATTTCAAGACGGAGAAAGTGGTCTTATAAACCGAACCCCCTCCCTACCTCTGCCACTCTGATGACCAGAACAGTACATTAAACACAGCAGCTCCTCAATAATAAACATTTACTGACTATGTGATTGTGGGGAAGACTAAGATAGGAACACAGAGAAGATGGAAGCACATACTTCTCGGTCAAATGGTGTTCTGGAAATTTTATAACCCCATTATGCCTGTAAAAGGAAGTATTGCTGGGAAGATTAATTTACACAGACACAAAACACGTAGGAGAGTAGTTACTTGGTAATAGTTCCTTTCCTCATTATGTTCTCAATTTTTTAAAATGAATTTTCATCTCTGTTAGTGTGCATTTATAAGCACTTTGAAATCTCTTTATACTTATGTAAATATATAGAATGCTCCAAAATTTTCTGATACTTTACAACATAATATAGAATGCTCTAAACACTTCATATTTGTCTTATTCTGAGGATTGTTTTATATCATTTTTCTTAGTTTGCTTCTATGATTTCCTGAGAAAGAAATCTGAACACACTATGAAAGAAATTCTTTATTTCCTAACGTTTAAAGAGGGTGTATATTATGTCATACATTCAAGCATATTTTTAATAATTTACTTTTTAGAAGGGAAAAGTAATTTCCTTGAGAAATTGTTCTTATTGTTTTTATTCTAACATTAATTTCCATCCAAGTTCCTATGTAGGAAATAAAATAAATGTTCACTTTCACTCTGAAGCCTTGGCAACCTAGATTCTATTTCTTTTGCTTAATCTGAAACATTATTTAATTGATTTTATGGGGAAAACAAACATCTAATACAATTATTAATGTGGCAATAAAAATATATACATTATTGAAAATATTTCTGGCATAATAAGTGATGAACTGATCAACTGTGTAAATGATTTTATGTAGACTATAACAGTTTTTAAATAAAAACATCCATATATGGTAGGCATCCTTTAATTTCATATTAAAGTATCAGTTTTGGGGAAAAAAAAGAATTTTCTATTGTGCTAGAACTCTTGCAAAGTCCAGAAAGAAAAATTATCTGTTAGAAAACTACTCACCCAGAGAAAAAAAAATTACCAATGTAAAGAATTGGAAAACAAAACAAAACAACAACAAAAAAAAGGTCAGACTTAGAAACATATGTCATCAAAATATATTTTAAATTTTAAATACAACTGGCAGAAGTAGTCTTTTTTAGGTCCAAAATCACTTCCATCACAGAGGAAAGAAGAGGAGAGAACACTACTTCAGTGTCAAACACTACTCATTGTTCTCTGAACAACGGCCCTTATGAACCGTGTCTTCAGATCTCCAGATTCCAAATTCTGATCCATCAGTCAGAGGAAGGTTTTCCTTAGGTAAGAGTAGATAGGAGATAGAAGTAATATGAAAATCATTTCCATGTAATCATATTTTGAAGCTGATAAAAGTACTTCCTCCTAGGGATGGGAAGTGGAAACTGCTTGGACTCATTCCAGCCAATAGTAATCCATTCCTTAAATCATTAATTCATTTGAAATATAGTTTTCAAGCACCATGACTGAGAAGCAGAGGAAGTTTAGCACTAAGCAAAAACAAAATTGAGCATCCCCCCCACTCCATGGAAATTACTGAAGAGTGGAGATATAAACAAATAATCACATTTAACAAAGCTATTACAAGTGTGTTTTGTGTTTTTAAGAAATGTTTTAGATGCTATAGAATGCACATTTGCATGGTGGAATGCAATTTCAAGTCGAAAGTATGGGGAAACCTCTAGGAGAAAGTGACATTTCAGTTGATCTTAGCCACAAGGAGGAGTTTTTAAAAGGGCAGCATGGGTGTGCATAAAACTAATTTGGAAGAAAAGAAGTGGTAAAACTTTAGGTTTTTGATTCTCTCTTTTCTTCATGTGTTGGAGGCTCAGTTTATCATAATTGTTCATGGGGCAGTTATCGCTGATCTTCTGGTTTTATTGACTTATTCCTTCATTTGGATTCCCAACTTTAAAAACTCCTGATTATATGCAGACATTCAAAAAGGTATAATGTCGCCCGGCTGGTGTAGTTCAGTGGATTGAGCGTGGGCTGGGAACCAGAGGGTCCCAGTTCGATTCCCAGTCGGGGCACATGCCTGGGTTGCGGGCCAGGTCCCCATGAGGGCCATGTGAGAGGCAACCATACATTGCTCTTTCTCTCTCCCTTCTCCTCTCTCTGAAAATAAATAAAGAAAAATATTTTAAAAAATAAATAAATAAATAAATTACCAAAAAAAAGGTATAATGTCTCCTCTTTTGTTTATATATTTTATTTTAAAGTATGCTTTGATATTTCATAAATATATCTTCTCAATTTACATAAAATTTATTTTGTATTATATAAACTCACATTTTTTTACTTATTTTCCTCTTTGTACTTTATTTTATGATCCATGTTGCTTTGTGAAATTATAGTTCAATTGTCTTAATTTTTACATAGGACTCAATGGTATCCTCTCTGTTTTATTTTTCCTTCCCCCAGTGAAATGCACACATCATCCTTAACACTATGATGAGGTTCTTCACTCTTTTCTCCCTAATTTTCTATGCTACATAACAAATTACCGCAAGCATTGCAACAACACAGATTTATCTCTGCAGTTTCTATAGGTCAGCAGTTGAGGCCCTGCAAGGCCGGATTCCCTGCTCAGGGTGTCACTGGGGTGAAGTCGAAATGTTGACCAGGGCTGCAGTTCTTTTTCATCCTCAGTGGTTGTTGGCAGAATTCATTCACTTTTGGTTTTAAGGGTAAAATTCACAGTTTCTTGCTGGTGTCTGCCAGCCTCCCTGAGGCAGCTCCTAAAGGCTGTCTCTGTCCAACAGTTCATATCAAATGTCAAACATGTTTGCTTTCTTTCAGGCCAGCTAAAGTGAATCTCTCTGACTTTTCTTTTTTTTCCCCAAACTGTGGAAAACCCTCTTATTTTGGAGGGCTCATGTGATTCAGTTTGGTCTACCCGGACAATCTTATTATAAAGTCAACTGTGTCAAATAACAATAAAATCAAGAGAGTAACTTTATTTAATTCACAGTTCTGAGGATTATGTAGGCATGTACCTTATGGGGGTGAGAACTCTTGGGGACCATTTAGAATTCTTCCTGTCACTGATTTAAGGTGAAAGTTCCTTCGTATACATGACCAAGAGAGAAATCACAGATCAAACGGTATGTGAATTCCAGATTTGCTTAAGAGCTGTGTAGCAGGTTTGAGGACAGCCATCAGGACTGGAGCACAGCAACCAAGCCAAAGATTACAAAGACCAGGCTGGAAAAGATGATGGGAAACAAATTCCCTAGGACACTTTTTGACATTATTAAAAATTGCAGTAATTAATTTGAAAATACTGAAATTAAATCAATTATAGTTCATGCTACAACTCATGGATTATTCATTTATTCTACCTTTAGACTTTTGGTGAACACCAGAAAGTAAATATAAATATTGTTGATGTTTTCTCCCTAGTGCCTAGTCATTTCCTTACATTTCAATATCGATAGGTGCAATGAATGACATTTTTCACTAGCTTTTCTTTCCCACTCATTTTTTCTCTTTTCTCAGCAATCTACTGAAAAAATCAAAAGTGACATAAATAGCTGGCTTTTACATCGATTTTATGTACAAATTCTATTGCAGTATGAAGAACAACACCAGCAAGAAAGGATATGCTTAATTACAGGTTACTATATTTTGCCATATACAATTGACAGTTTTGTGCCCAAATTTTTGAAGGAAAAATAAGGATGTGCATTATACATCGGTATAGTTATTACATACCATGGGGTATAATAATCCCACATATAATGTTCATAAAATGTGGGCACACATTATACATGGCAAAATACAGTAATATCTGTTCTAGTGGTTCAATCAGTAGCTCATGTGTGTGGGTGTATTGTACTGTCTTTTGTTTAAGATGTGGAAAATAATACAGATAGGTAGTTTAATTTGTAAAGCATTAGGGCAACACCACACAGTTTACTTAAGTTTCTAAACTTCTCGTGAAAAAACAAAGGTAACATAAAAGAATATTTAATCAAAGAATATTGCAGAGAAATATATTTCCTAGGTGTTAAATATATTTGAATAATTTTTGGTATTTAAAAAATATAAGACCATATATGAATGTATTAAAACTCACCCCCAAATTAATTTGTTCTTCTCATGGTTTTGTACAATGAAAGATTATTTGAAAAGAAACCTCCCTTTATTCCCATCCTGACTCCAGGTCCTACATTAGCTTTTCCTGTGGTACCCATATACTACTATGTCTTCAATTCTGTGTTGAGATAGGTGACACATTAGCAGCATCTAATTAATATTTTACAAATTTGGCAGGAACATAAAATGGGTTAAAAAAGCCTCTTAAATAAATGATGTTGGGAGATGTAGAAAAGTACATGCAAAAAAGGTGAAATTAGACCACCAACTTACACCACACACCAAAATAAACTCAAGATGGATAAAAGACTTAAATATAAGACATGACATCATAAAAGTCCCAGAGGAGGACATACGCAGGAAAACGTCAACCCCACACATAAATATTTTCACTGATACATCCCCTAGAGCAAGGGAAATAAAGGAAAATATAAACAAATGGAACTACATCAAATGGAGAAGCTTCTGCATGAGTAAAGAAACCAGCAACACAATGGAAAAGGAACTAACTGTATAGGAAAATATATTTGCCAATGATAACTCGGTCAAGAGTTTGATCTCCAAAATATATAAAGAATTCACACAACACCACACCAGGAAGACAGGCAATCCAATTAAAAAATGGACTATGGGCCTGAACAGACACTTCTGTAAGGAGGACATATATAGGGCCCAGAGACACATGAAAAAATATTCAATATCACTAGCCTTTAGAGAGATGCAATTTAAAGCCAAAATGAGATACCACATGACACTTTTCGGAATGGCTATCATTAACAAATCAACAAACAACAAGTGCTGGCTAGGTTGCAGAGAAAAGGGAACTGTAGTACACTATTGATGGTGCAATGCAGACTGGTGATGCCACTGTGGAAAACACTATGGAATTTCCTCAAAGAATTAAAGATGGAACTGTCTTTTGACCCAGCAATTCCACTGCTGGAATTATACCCTAAGAATCCAGAACCACCAATTTAAAAGAACTATGTGCCCTAATGTCTACAGCAGCATTATTTACAATAGCCAAATGCTGGAAACAGCCTAAGTGCCCATCAGTAAATGAATGGATGAAAAGACTGTGGTACATTTACAATGAAATACTATGCAGCGGAAAGAAAGAAGGAACTTCTACCCTTTGTGACAGCATGGATGGAACTGGAGAATATTATGCTAAGTGAAACAAGCCAGGTGGTGAAAGACAAATACCATATCATCTCACCTATAAGTGAAACCTAATCAACAAAACAAATGAGAAAAATATATCCAGAGACATGGAAATAAAGAACAAACTGATAGTGATCAGAGGAGAGGAAAGGGGGGAATAACAGCAGGAAGAAGGTGAAGGAGCATGTCAAGGAACATAAATAGAGGACTCTTGGGCAGGGACAAGGTAGTGGGATTGACTGTGGGAGTGGGGGTTAGGACCAGGGCAGGGAAGAGCAATGAGGAAAAAGGTGGGATAACTGTAACTGAACAACTATAATTAAAAATAAAACTAAGAATAAAAATGAAAAAAAGTGACTAGCTAAATGCTTGTCCAAGATTCAGCTGTATTGGAAGGCCTGAGTGGCCAGGTATTGGAGTAACTAAGACAAGACAAAATACAAATAACTCTCGAGGATTTAATCACGTATTACAATAATACAAGCAAGAGGCTAAACTGGAGATAGTGCTGACTCCATTCTCCCATCCCCCCCATTCCATTTTCCTCATGTCATGACTCTAGTTAAGGTTCTATTGGATCAACATGACCAGGACATAAACCTATGAATAGTAAATTAAGACCACTCTGATGTAATGTACCCAGGAAAAACAATAAAAGCCTGTTAAGGCAGTGCTTGGGCTCTCTCTCTGTGACCAGAGGGGGGTTGCGTAGCCTCGGCATTCTATAGCCCCAGATCTCGTGTGGATTCATTTATATGCCAGCCACAGCATACGGATTCTGCGGAACAGGATCTGCGACACATGTCACCTACCCCTCAGTGGGAAATACCAACTCCCTTATATACTACATGCATACATAGCCAGCAGAAAGCCAGGATATTGTATAAAACAGCAAAATTCTGTGCATGCAAATGCACTCAAGGCTATGGGAACCATTTATAGGACCCAGTCTCAAGGCTATGAGAATACTACTTATCTTAGTTCCCCAGACATCTGGTTGAGGAAGCCAGACTGCCTCTGTTTACCTTACAGGTTTTGAGCCAAGAGCCAGACTTTTCTGGGTTTTGATACCATGATCCATGGACTCCTAGAAGTCTTAACTCTTCACCATCTTTTGAAATTGCAGACCTGCTACTCCTTCTGATCATGTATTTCCTATACATGGTGTCTGGTGTTCCCAAACTTGAGTATCTGTTACCTCTCCTCTGTTAAACAATTATTCTTTTTTTTAATCTATATACTAATAACTTTAAACATTTAAAGCAATGAATTGTTATATTTTAGTATTTTACAAATGCTTTTAACCTAAAACATGAACTCAAGTCTTATTTTATGGTTGTAATACAAGTAACTGGGTTACATGTGTTAGAGACTGTGCTAGTATTATATTAGCAATACTTATATATAATAATTATATAACTTATAGATTAATATATATAATAATGTTTTCTGTATACATGTTATTTATATAATTTTATATAATTTCTGGAACTCATGAAGCACTTAAAATATAAACTTTTCTATTAAAATATTTGAGTCATAAATTTCTTTAAGAAATTTTATGAAAAAAATCCTCAGTTTAATGTACCATTTTGTAATCATTCAGTAAGTAACCTACTGATAAATATTATTAATGAAAGTAGTGTGGAGAAATCATAACATCTTTTTCCTTGACATTATCTTATTTCAAACCCTACTTATGGTATTAATAACTTGTTAGAAGATTTTCTTGAATGACAATTTCTTGCAGTAGTCATTCAGAATTAGCCTTTTAGGTTTATAAATATTTTATAAATGGCGGCACCAATGAGTCTGATGGGTACCAAAAGATAAGAAGAAGCAAATCCTATTCTCCTGAATAAAATATATCCCCTTTAAATATGACAAACAATATTATTTCAATCAAGAAGATTGTGATTTTAGAGGAGTAACACTCATAAACATAGCCTATATAAAAGCTTGAAAACTTTTGAAAGTATTTAAAGTAAAATCATATGAAAGTCTAGGTAAAGTTTTTGGAATGCTTTTGATTAATTTCAATCTTCGGGGAAAATTATTTTAAGATTTAAAAATTTTCATTTCAATAAAATGTTTTTTTATTTAGAAATGGGAAATAAAATACATATTTTAATGTAGTTGCAAAGTATGACTTGAGAAGTCATACTTTATATTATGAAAATAAAATTGTGTGCATTAACCTCCTTTCAAAATGCCGTAGTCAGATAATGAATATTATGAAAAGTTATTCTAATTCAGCATGCAGCTGTCATTTAACCCTTTAATATTAGAATATCAAGACTTCCATGGTTTTCCTATGTAAATCTTGATTTTATGCTTTTCCCATTAATCATGCTATCTGAGAATATAATTATAATTTCAAAACCATGTTCCTAAACAAACTCTATTGCCCTTAAAAATAGAGAAAATTAAATTCATACATAAAAAAAGAATCTGGGATGAAGAAGCCAGGTGGTTGTTAAGAGCCACTAATGAAGCATTAGTTACTCAATTGTTTGGGGGCTACAAAAATAAAGAACCTTAGATTTGAATAATAGTTATGTGTCATAGTGTGCATTTCATAGTTTATGCTAATAGAAATAGAAGTACAATAAAATGACACACCTAGATGTTACCAAGCAGAACTTTCTTTTCTTTAAATTGCAAGTTCTTCAGACATGAGAGTGACAATTGAGTTGACCTTTAGATGAGTCATAGCCAGAAACGTGGTCACACAGATCTGCCTATTTAGATGACCTAACTAGGGTGATACTGGAACTGCAGCTACCTAGGAGCTCATACTGAACTGCAGTGTACCTACATTTACACAGTGAGTTTTCTCCATTAGAACACGCTCCTGCATTTTAAGTCAGATCTGTGTCCCTGGGAATTCTGAGCTGGAATGTTTCATAAAGTTCTTCTAATCTCCTGTCATTTTTCTCACAGAAGAAAAATTCATATTTAAAGAGTTTTAGGACTTGTCAAATTTATGCATGATGATTCATCAAGTAGATGTGATGGGATTTGTGTAGCTAATGAAGCTACAAACAACTCCTAGAATCTGGATTTTAGTATTCTCTGCATATAAATCTTGCTATGACACAATATGGATCAAAATTTTAATATTGCATAGGTTTTACATCACCTCATGAGACTGTGAATAATAAAGATGTAAATGGATATTTTTTATTCCCTTCTTATTTTTTTCTACATTACCAGATACTAGCAATGAAGCTGGAGGAAATAGTGATATGAATGGTGTCGGCTTGTTTGTTGTCTTCCAGCATTTAATATCCTCCTTACAAGTTACAGGATATGTTTTACATTAATACTTTTCCTTTGGACTGTAAAGAGCAGAATTTGCAAAGGAAGGTAATTATAAGGATTCATTCAGATATTCGGTTCAACTAGATGGATTCTAAACTTCTTTCCAAAACATAGGATCAGATCACAAGTATGTTTATTTAACATTGCTGTATTAAATAAAATTCTTTACTTTAATACAAGCTAGTATAACCAACTTGCCATTGACTGCATTACTGCACAATACTTATTGTTCTTTACCTGACGGTTCACAGGTGAGCCACATAGTATCAAATAACTAACTATAGGCTTTCTAATCTTTAAGTCTTTCTGTTAATATATTAAAAATATATAAATATATTACTATATAACTCTCGCTATAACTATATATAATCATATACACTTATATATAACTATATATGAATACATGTGTTTATAAATATATAATACAGATACAGAAATCCATTTAATTGTACTTTTGGTTTACTATATGTTAATTATTAGCAAACACAACTTATATGCCTAGCACAAAAAAATTCATAAAACAAAATTTGCTTTTCTGATCCAAAAACTACTTCTTTTCTTCAGCAAGAATCTTTAAACTGTGAAAGTATTACATCTTACCTACTAGACATTCCATCACATTTAGTGTTTCAAATAAAGATTTAACTGGGATTTAATTGGACACTTATAGAGTGTTATTATTCTACTAACTGAAAATGGTACTTAAAATATTTAGTTTGAAGGACTGCTGATTTTTCTGGTTAAAAATCTATGTGCAGACGTAAGATTATATTATAAAACGTCTGATGTTTTCAGCATCATGTTATCCCTTAGTTAAATAAGAGCACCTATATAACTATAGTAGTTTGCTATTAGGAATAATATTTCTGGGTCTGGCCAAGATGGAGGCATAGGTAGATACCCTTTTCCTTCTCACACAACCAAAAGAAGGACAGCAACAAATTAAAAAAACAAAAATAACCAGAACTGCCAGAAAATCAAACTGTATGGAAGTCTGACAACCAAGGAGTTAAAGAAGAAACATTCATCCAGACCAGTAGTCAGGGCAGAGACAGGCAGCTGGGACAGAGAGGGCTCATGGCAAGGATGGAGCCTGAGAACCAAGCAGGTGAGATGGTGGCTGGTGGACTGGGCGATTTTGTTGGAGACACACCCACAGTGTCCTAGAACATACACTAGCCCACTTACCCGGGAATCAGCACCAGAAGAGCCCAATTTGCTTGTGGGTACCAAGGAATGTGACTGAAGGCTGGCTTAGAACATATCAAGCCACATTGCTCTCCCTTGGATCCCTCCCCCACAAACAGCACCACAATGCAATGATGTGGGTTTCCTCGGCCTGGTGGATACTTAAGGCTCCACCCCCCTACAACATAACAGGGGTGCCAAGACAAAAAAATATGGCCCAAATGAAAGAACAGGTGAAAATTCAAGAAATGACCTAAGGGACAAGGAGATAGCCAACCTATCAGATGCAGAGTTCAAAACACCGGTAATCAGGATGCTCACAGAAATGGTTGAGTATGGTCACAAAATAGAGGAAAAAGTGAAGGCTTTGCAAAGTGAAGTAAAGAAAAATATACAGGGAACCAATAGTGAAGGGAAGGAAACCGGGAATCAAATAAACAATTTGGAACAAAAGGAAGCAATAAACATTCAAGGAGAACAGAATGAAGAAAGAAGAAGTCAAAAAAATGAGGAGAGGCTGAGAATCTCCAGGACAACTTTAAATGTTCCAACATCCAAATCATAGGGGTGCCAATAGGGGAAGAGGAAGAGCAAGAAATGGAAAATTTATTTGAAAACATAATGGAGAACATCCCTAATCTAGCAAAGGAAATAGTCTTCCAGGAAGTCCAGGAAGCTCAGAGAATCTCAAAGAAATTGGATCCAAGAAAGCACACTCAAAGACATATCACAATTACATTACTCAAGATTAAAGATAGGGAGAGAATCTTAAAAGCAGCAAGAGAAAAGGAGACCTTTACATACAAAGGAGTTCCCATAAGACTATCAGATGATTTCTCAAAAGAAATCTTGCAGGCAAGAAGGGGCTGGAAAAAATATTTGAAGTCATGAAAAATAAGGACCTACATCCAAGATTACTCTATCTGGCAAAGCTATCATTTAGAATGTAAAGGAGATAAAATGCTTCCCAGATAAGGTCAAGCTAAAGGAGTTCATCATCACCAAGACATTATTATATGAAATGTTAAAAGGGCTTATCTAAGAAAAAGAAGAAGATCAACGCTATGAACAGTAAAATGACAACAAACTCACAACTATCAACAACTGAACCTAAAAAAATAAAAAACAAAAACTAACTAAGCAAACAACTGGAACAGGAACAGAATCGCAGAAATGGAAATCACATGGAGGGTTATTGGTGGGGAGGGTGAGGGAGAAACATGGGGGAAAACGTACAGCAAATAAAAATCATAAATTGTAGGTACAAAATAGACAGGGGGAGGTTAAGAATAGTATAAGAAATGGAAAAGCCAAAGAACTTATATGTATGACCCATGGACATGAACTACAGGGAAGGGAATGCAGATGGGAGGGGGTGTGTAAGATGGAGGGGGATAAAGGGGAGAAAAAATGGGATAACTGTGATAGCAAAATCAATAAAATATACTTTAAAACATCATCTTTCCATCTTTATTTTGAGAAAATTATTTTCAAACATTTAATCTTCAACTCCTAAGAACTTCAAGTAACATTATTGTCTAGGATTCATTCAGATATTCGGTTCAATATTTTGTCTACTTGACAAAAATTATTGTCTACTTGAATATTTTATATTGATAATAAGTTAGAGATAGTTCAGTAGTACTATTATCTGTAGTTTACAGAACCAACAAATAATTCAGTACAAAGAACTTTTAATGGAGGGAGGGGGTTAAAATATTCCTCTTTCAGGATCTATTAAAACAAGTAACCAGGAGCAAGGAAAGTAATTCCTTTTAGTCTAGCACAGGGTTACAAAGTATGGCCTGCGGTATGAATTCAATCTGCTTCTGCTGCCTGTTTTTTGTGTGATCTGAGAACTTAAAAATATTTTGACATTTTTAAAATTCAGTAAAAAAAATTGAAAGACTATGTGACAGAGTCTATATGTGGTCTGCAAAACCTAAAATAGTTACTCTATGGTCCTTTACAGAAAAATTTTGCTGACTCCTGAGCTAGTGTGTTGGTTCAAGGCCAGACTCCTTGCAAAGTGTTTGTTCTTAGGTGAGAACTCTGTGCGCCAGTTTCATCATCTGTAAAATGTGCCCGTAATAGTTCCTACTCCACAAGGTCATTGTAAATACATAGGGATCTGCATTTGTACATTTCTCCAAGTGCAAAAGAAATCAGTAAATGTTGGCCCTTGATAAATGGTTGGTGTCAGTATAATCTCTAAGACACCTGAGCCTTAATGATAGCAATAACAGTCTTCTGATTTCACAGAATATTAGCTTTTCAGATATTGATGGCATGCCTAAACAACATAGGGTAAAGGTATAAATAAAACTTATTTAAGTAAATTAAGTTTCAATGTGTGTATAGATGCATGTATATACATACATACATACACACACACAGTTACATAATTGTTTGAAAAATGATCTACCATCTTCTTTGTGGTTCCTATATGCCAAATATGTGCAATGCTACTTCCAGCACTTTTTTGACTAGTTCTCAAAAACAAAGAAACAAACAAATTTTTTTAAAAATTGTAAAAAAAGAAACTATATCAGGCCTAATTCCCTGGAAATAGTCTCTTAAAACGAAGATATAGGTGGAGGGAAATTCCCTCAAAATTCTCCCAGGAATAATACAAGTAAGGGAATATGGAGAGCAGGACTAGGCTGAGAAGCAAGTTGAAGTGAGATGCAGTCGCAGCTCAGATTTCTGACAGGCGGTTGTGAAGCAGGCACTACCAGTTTAAGTACTGAATGCAGCAGGAGAAGCCTTTTCATCCCCACATGGTCAGTTTTCAAATGGCCACTGCTTGGGGGTAGGCAGAACACTTTGGCCAAGAGCAATTTCAGGGAAGACATACAATTGTGAATGTTTAGTTGACAACATAACTAGAAAGTGATCCTTCTGGATCCTTAAGGGGGATCTGCATGGTATAGCATAGCAACTACTATAGCCTGGCTTTTGTGCAGTTCCACTTATATTGTAAGATGACCTTAGGAGCAAGTCCTGCAAGATTCTAGTTTGGATACCTGGGGACATTTACAAGGGGAAGAACAGTGAAACCAACTACAACCTCAGTTCCAGCATCTGGAAGTAAAATGTAAGGGATATTTCTCACCCTCCTCCTTCGATGCTCATTCCAGATTCCCCTCAGCGTTGACTGGCACCTTGGCTGGTTTAGGTGGCTTATGTAGTGAGATGACCCATATCTTTATGCCTCAAAACTCTGAGCCCCTGCTCAGTCTGTCTCTTTCAGGTTTTGGCTGCTGCACTTGTTCATGAACCATCAAAATCAAGCATTAAAATACCAAGAGGTATTCCATGGACCAAAGGGTGTTAAACATATCCTTTTTGGTCCTCTTTATGTAACATTAGCCTTGCCTTACCTGGATGAGCAATCATTTACTTCTGCCGTATAATTTTACCTGTTAGTGGACTAGTCAACAAAACAAACAAGCCAGCAAAACATAACTAGACCCTGATATAACGAACAAACTGACAGTAACCAGAGGGGGTGGGGGAGGCATATAACGGGGGAAAGAAGGGGAAGGGTTGTCTAGAAGGATTGTTTTTTATGTATTTTTATTTGTTTATCGTTGTTCAAGTACAGTTGTCTCCATTTTCTCCTCCCCACCCGCCCACCCCAGCCATCCCCGCCTCCCACCCTGGATCCTACCCCGCTTTGGTTTGTCCAGGATTGTTTTTCAAACAAACTTCTTCCAGAACTATATGGAAAAACAAAGGGACTATGATGGACAAACAAATAATGTAAAATAAATAAATAAATAAATAAGGTAAGTTGGAAAACTCACCTTAGCTGATTTTGAGACTTAGAAAGTTATAGTAAAAAGAAAGTGTGGTATTGGTGTAAAAGTAGACAAATAGACAAAGGGAATATATTAGAAAGTCTACACATAGGCATTGTCTTAGCTTATTCCAGCTGCTGTAACAGAATACCATAGACTGAATGGCTTATAAACAATATAAGTTTATTTCTCACAGTTCTGCTAGCTGAACAATCCAAGATCAAGGCACCAGTAGATTCAGTGTTTAGTAAGAGCGTATTTAGTAAAAGTACAGTCTGTTGATACACTGTCTTCATATGGAGGAAGGGGCAAGGGAACACTCTGGGTTCTCTGTTATAAGGGCACTTCATACTCACGAGAGCTCTACCCTCACGACCTAATCACTTACCAAAGGTCCCACTTTCTAATCCCACCATCTTGCTTTTTCACTACTATTATTATTATTTGGAGCCATCTACATGACAATGCTTAGCTTGTATAATTATTAAGAGAATTCCATGCAGCATGGAAAGATGTCTTACAAATAAAAGCAGTTAAAAAAATGGTATGGAGGATCTAAGCCCATTAATAAAAAATATTAAAATGTTTGTTTGAAAATTTTAGAATATATAACAAGGTATAATCAGTCATTTCTTAATTCTGAAATTATGAATGATTTTAGCTTTCCTATTTATATTTCCATATTTCTGAAGCTTTTTAATTTTTTTAGAAATTCTTTTTTTTATTATTTTTAAAGATTTTATTTATTTATTTTTAGAGAGAGGGGAATGGAAGGAGAAAGAGAGGGAGAGAAACATCACTGTGTGGTTGCCTCTAGTATGTCCTTTGCTGGGGACCTGACCTGCAACCCAGGCATGTGCCTTGACTGGGAATCGAACCGTGACCCTTTGGTTCACAGGCCCATGCTCAATCCACTGAGCTACACCAGATCAGGCTGAAGTATTTTTTTTTAAGTGAACAAGTCTTACACTTTAAACATAAAAAAGAGGGTTTTGTTAGTGGATGTTTTCATATTAATTGTCCTAAATATATTACATAGATAGTTATAGAAAATAATTTTAGATATATAATTAAATTGTTTCAAGTACAGGATTTTTTTTAATTATGAAAAGTGACATATAAAGCTATAAGTATTTGCTACACAACGTGTATTTTAAAATCTCCTTTCTCTTAATGGTAAGACTCTATTACCTTGCTCTGATAAAGACCTCTGACTTGCTTCAATTAGTAAAATATGAGAAGCCATGACATGGGATTTTTCCTGGTAGAATCCTTAGGAAACAGACATGAATTGCCATGTTTTCTCTTTCTCTTTACAATAATCCAGCTTTTGACTATGCAATCCTCCTGCCAGAAAATGGAGGTGAGTGACAACAAAGCAAAATCTAACCAAACTGCAGGATATATAGAGTGAGGAAGAAATAATCCTTTGTGGTTTTATCATATAATATCATCTTCTTCCTATCACATAGAACTAAATTCTCCCTCAGAAGACTTGTGTATCAAGGCAATAGGATATTTGTACTCAGTATCTGTGATAGATAATAAACCATTTTGTTATGAGTTATAGGGTTTTATTATAAAATAACTTCTATATGAAACTTTAAAAAACTTTCTACTGGGCCCTAGCTGGGTGACTTGGTTGGAGTGCCACCTTATACATGAAAGTTTTCAGGTTCAATACCCTAGTCAGGGCATATACCTAGGATGTGGTTCCATCCCCTGTCTGGACATGTATGGGAGGCAATATTTCTCCCTCACATTGATGTTTCTCTCTCTCTTCCCCTTTCTCTCTAAAATCAATAAGAAAAAAAAATACAACAACTGTCCATTGGTTTACTTGCAACTTGTAATATTTAAATTTGGGAAATGTTTGTTTTCAAGTAAACAGTATAAAATTTCTGCCTTCATAGTTTAGTTAAATAGCTAGTACTTTTGTTGTTCCATTTGTCATAGGAACTAAAAAGAAATCAGGAAAATAGACATTTAAAATAGATGAAACAAGAAAGGGTTTTTATAGTAATAATTGGAATTGTGTACTGTGTAACAAAATAAAAGGAATGAAGGAGCTTTCAAAATTTAAATGGGGGGAGGATAAAAATGTATATGTGAAAACATACTGTTGTATTAGTGTATTTGAAGTAAAGTTCTTCCAAAGTAGCCAAGGAAAAATTTACATACTTGGAGGAAGTAATTTGAGATATTTTATAGAAAAGAAAACAAAAACAAACAAGCAAATAAAGTTTTATTTAAACAAAGGGAAACGAAATAGAGTTTATAGGTATAGTCAAATTATAAGTGGTAACATTATTTTGTTTTTAATGTTCATCTTGTTGAGATTTTGATTGGCAACTTATCTTCCATTTTCTTTACCATTAAAAAAGATATAAGATGTTTTTGGTGTTCCTAGAATACAAAACCTTGGAATGTCATAACAAATTTGCTATTTATATTGGTGTTTTCAGTTACTTAAATAAAACACTCTCTAATGTAAATCAAATACTTCATTTCTTTTGTGATGTCAGCTTTGCATACTTGAGAAAGTGATATGATACATAAATGCTTTTCCCGGTATGTCCTACTAGTCAGTTCATTTTTAAAATTTTATAAAGAAAAATGCTCATTATTCCCTAGTTTTATTTTTGTCTTTACATTTCTTCATTCTTTTCCTTTTCCTCTTCCTCCACTTCTTGTTCTCCTCTTTTTTTTTCTTTCACTTCCTCTGTGGAAGTAGAAGAGGTGAAAGGTGAAAAAGAAAAAAATGGATATGATCCACTGTAATAAGAACTTCAGAAATACAGGAGCATATTACCAACTCGTTATGTAGTATGAGAAATATCACTAAAGGTTTGACTACTTAGATTAATTAAAAAAGTCACAAAATTTGTAGCCTAAATAAGCCCCTAAGAAACCATGAGAATATAGAAAGGCATATTATTATAAATATTGTAGCAGTGTTTTGTCTTATATTCATTTTGCTCCACTGAAAATCAGTTATTTTTTTCTGCTTAGAGTTGTAAGATATTGGTGAGTTTGGGTTAATCTCCAAAATTATAAGGACCATAAGTTAAACTCTGCAGAAGTGGTCTGCAGCAATATGCGGGCTGTTAAAACACACAGACTCATATGCAGTCAATTAGGCCACTGGATAACAGATCTGTTGTGTTCAGTTAAGTAAATAAGCTATTCATTTAAAATATGTATTAGACTTCCTTTGTTTTTATCCACATTGAAGGATTTCAAAGAAAATGACAATGCTAATGCTTTCTCTAAATGATCTTCTTCTATTATGACTTATTGTAGCACTCTATTTTACCCATCTGTTTATGATGAGGATGCTGTTTTCTCTAAGGGTAATAAAAGGAAATTATATGAGCCTTGTTCTCATTCCCTTGTGATAATTCTTTTTTCTAGCCTGAAACATTCAGACTTGAGAAAATGAAATCCTGTGTTTATTTTTTTTTCACATTGTGACAACTAGCAGAGTCATTTTAATGTAATCACATTATTTACCGTCTGTTCTTTGTTTAGCCAAAATTGATTTTCTATATAGTTCATTTGGACACTTGAGACAAATAAGCTATTTATTTGTGTCAGTTTAAAATGTTAGCTACTAGAATTTTAACAGGAAATATATTTCACAGCACAATGTATTTCAAATAGCCTCTAGTGCAACATATTTTTGAATTATTCCATTTTGTTTTATAGTTTCTTAAAAGGGGGATTATGTATATGCTTCATTATTTTTATGGTCTTATATCATAATGAAAGTGACCATTCATTGTTTTAAAGTAAACACTGATTTTTTGGGGGGGTGATTGTAAACTAAGAAAAAAAAGATTACTCTATGCGGTTACTTTATGATGTCTGTAAGCTGTTTCATATCACACGACCTTTCCCAAATGGTTAATTCTGTCATTGTGTAACCTTAACTTGACAAAACTGTAAAAATATTGGCTTAATGTTTTCTATATTGGCCTAAATTTAATATAATATTGTATATGTATAATGAATTGGTTATTTACCAGTGTTGTGTCCCTCTGCTAAAGACCACTAGAACTACGTATTCAGTCAAACACAGTTGGGCTTAGTACTTTCTAAGTGCAACAAGAGGGATATCACACCACAGAGGGGCAACAGAGAGGAGTCTCAGTAAGAACATTTTCATGCTGATTTTCAAGGAATTAAGCCTGTGGTAGGTGCTTTTGGAAGTGGTTCAAGAAAGCAGTTTTTTTTTTTTTCTTTTCCTGAATTAGGTGTTTTCAGAAAATAAGAATAACTCTATAATCAGGTATGTTAACTTCATTTAGTGAATGGGAGAAATAGTTAAAGCTTTGATTAGTAAAGAAGTAAGAATCAAATTATCTGGAAAAAAAGTTGTTTGGTCATATCTGTGGTTTGCAAAAAGGTCTTGTTTTATGTATAAAGACATGCTTGTAGAACAATCTTTGTCCTCATTTTATGCTCTGTGAAAATGTTTATGCTCAACAGTAGAGCACCAGGATGTAGCTGTTAGTGCCAGACCACATGGCCGCTGGCTTTCTTACTTGTTTTTCACTTTCTTATAGTTAAGTTAGTATGAAAATTGTTATGGACTGAATGTGTATGTGCCTCCAAATTCACATGTTGAAGCCCCAGCTCCCAATGTGACAATATGAGAAGGGGCCTTTGGAGGTAATTAGTCTTGCAGGAGGTCATGAGGGTGGTATCCCCTTCATGAGATTAGTCCTCCTTTAAGAAGAAAAAGACAAACCAGGGTCCTCCTTCTCTTTTCACCATGTGAAGATAAAGCAAGAAAGCAGCCTTTCACAAACCGGAAAGAGGGTTCTTTCTCACCAGACAGCCAATCTCCCGGCCCTGGATCCTTGGGCTACCCAGACTGTAGAAATGTGAGAAATAAACATCTGTCATTTAAGCCACTCAGTCTACGGCATTTTGTTATAGGAGCCTGAACTAAAACAATAATCAAATGTTTAATTCTTACATGTTGAATTATTATACAAATTTATAATTAAGATGACATTATGATTTATGTTGACCTATTGCATATTAGATTGATATCAATAATAACACCATTAATTAGGCACCTGTTTGGGATATTACATGGTGTCCCATGAACACTGACATGGTATAGCAAGTGAGGGATCAATTTCCATCTATAATCAACATATGATATGACATTCTATCCAAAGAATATCTTAAAAATCACTCCCAGCCCCACACATGCAGGATAATATGGGTATAAAAGAGCACAGAGAATAAAGGATATATAGGAATAAAGTCTATAGGTTAATATAACAGAGCTACAAAATCACAGTCATTTTAATTAAGCAGAGAACCATATTTAAAAATAACATTATAGATGAAATTAATTTGTACAAATAAGCTGCTGCATATTTTGTAATTTAATATTGTTCTGAATATTCAAGCAAAGGCACAGCACAGTTTAGAGTAAGAGCCTCAAATAAAACATGAATGCCATAGCTGTGATGATTAGGGCACAAACGAGCCAGGCAACTCTGGCTAAGGGTTACCACTAGGTCTTTATTGGGCCAAAGAGAGATTTGTATCAGAACTCAATATGTGTATATATAATTCCTTATATACAAAATTTAATTTCTCATTACATGAATGTTTTTAGTCTTTGCCAATAATCTTTTCTTGAGATATGCAAAAATCCCAAAATCAAAAGCCTTTTGAATAATGCTTACCTATGTCCACTAACCCAGGAGAGCCACATATTCCAAAAGATCCCAATACCCAGAATGAAGAAAAGTGGATGCAACAGGTTTTACCTATTTTGTCAGTGCAACTCACTTCAGCCTATGTATGTTACAGATTGTGAAAGTGCCACTCAAGTAGCTGAATACAAATATGTAACTATAGATGATGAAAATACATGTATGTGTGTCTGTGTGATCACACAGTGATAAAATCAGGACTCCATAAAGTCAAATACAGTCTCCATTAGCATAGTTTACCTATAAAGTGTAACAGTAAATGTCAACCGAATTTTATTTATGTGACATTACTCATCAAATTATAATTATTCATGTATTAAACAATTATTGCATGTTTTTCCACATTTTTTCTGCCTAGTAGGATAAATAAGATCCAAGTGCAACCACTTGCAACACCAGATAGAAATTGAAACATGTTAGAATAGAAAAGAATGCAGAAAAGAGACACTTTATCCCATACTGGCAAAAAAGGAAAACACTTAAGAGAAAAAAATGGAATTTGAGTCGTCTGAAAAGATGATAAGTCAAAGCCATTTCTGCATTTGGAGATGAAAGGAAGGGCATTCAGTATTGTAATAAAAGCAAGAAAAAACTCAGGGAAACCAGAGAAGAAAGTAAATTTTGATTGATTTTGTTTCAGAAACAAAAGAGGCAAAATAATAACTGATATCACAGAAATAAAAGGTATTGTAAGAAATTACTATGAACAACTATATGCCAAGAAATTGGACAACGTGGGTGAAATGGATAAATTTCTAGAAATATACAATCTCCCAAAAGTAAAACAGAAAGAAGCTGAATGAACTGATAACGATGAATGAAATCGAAGGAGTAACCATAAAACTCCCAGCAGATGGTTTCACAGGAGAATTTTACCAATTATTCAAAGAAGAACTATCATTGATGCTTTTGAAACTATTCCAAAAATTCAAGAGAAAGGGACACTTCCAAGGTCTTTTTATGAGGCCAGTATTATTGTAATTACAAAACAAGGTAGAAACACAACAAAGAAAGAAAATTATAGACCAATATCCCTGATGAACATAGACGCTAAAATCCTAAACAAAATACTAGCAAATTGGATCCGGCAACACAACAAAAAGATCATATGCCATGATCAAGTGGGATTTATTCCAAGGATGTGAAGTTGGTACAATATTTGTAAGTTAATAAATGTGAATCATCACATAAACAAAATTTGTAAATTAATAAATGTGAATCATCACATAAACAAAATGGAAGGCAAAAATCACATGATCATATCAATAGATGCAGAAAAGCATTTGATAAAATCCAGCACCTATTTATGATAGAAACACATAGGAGAGTAGGAATAGATGGATCATATCTTAACCTAAAAAAGACCATATATGAGAAACCTACAGCAAACATCATTTTCATGGGCAAAAACCAAGTGTTTTCTGTTTGGGACTGACAGTACTATACGGTAATTAAGACCAGGGTATTTGGAGCCAGATATTCTAGATTTGAATTATCGCTTCTATCAATTAATACCGATATTAC